>JACEFZ010010959.1:357500-637500 GCA_014155875.1 Cepaea nemoralis | reverse complement strand
GAATATCGTATCGTCTACATGTTAATAATTCCGCTATAGTTTTAAACAGCAAAGTGTAGGCTACGATGATCACTGCTATGGCAACATTTCGTCACGAAAAGTCTTCCCACAACATAATTTATACATATTGATTGTTTCCTCGAGCGTTGCGGGTTCTGCCAAGCTTTGAAACTTGACGACATTCACATTCAGTGGGTCTGGTTTGAAGATATCATCAATCGCACGACTTATACAGCTGTCTGAAAGTTATGTGACAAGAATTCCTTGCTAGATTGTGTGGACAAACTCTATTCCTTACTCTTTTTATGTCATTTACATAGATTTGAAAGCGTGTTTATTAGTCTCGTGAAGCTACTCTACACAACAATTGACACCTTATGTCCGAATTTACAATTGACACCTCTGGTCCTAACTTAACAGAGTAGCATAGTTAATATCTGTCATTGTCATTTAATGCGGATACCTTGCAGTGATTGGCAGGAGGGTCTTGAGCCTGAGGAATTAAGGCCGCGTGGCTAGGTTAAGGTCAGCGGCATTACTTAAAATAAGAAAGCTCATATTCATCAACCAGTTAGCACACGAATGTTGTTCTCTGTGGAGAAAATGATTATGAGTATGTAAGGGTATTTATACACTGGCACTTTGCCGTATTGACAAACGATAGTTTGTTACATTGTGCTTCAAAAACGGCATAATAACTAAAACCCATGGCGGTGGCTAATGTGACTGATCAGACTAATTCACGATGTATGCATGTGAATACCATGTAATTTCCACGATCACGCACCATCTGACGTCTCACGCACTCATTGTGTGACCTATCTGCAATCATTTTCACCTTTGTCTTTATTTCATTTCTGATCTTTGCCTGTCCAAGCAACACGATCAGCGGCGACTTGCTCCCAAGCTGCAATATCAATGCCTGTATCATTCATGCCCCGCTTACACACATCTTTGTATCGTAGTAGAGGCGGACCCTGAGATCTTTTACCCATCTGTAATTCACCAAATAAAGATGTTTTTTTAGTATTCTACCGTCATCCATCATTCTACGAAGACTGAGCATGGAACAAACCGCCACACAACCCGATCTTTCCAATACTTCAGTATTTGTGATTTTATCTTGTCACTTAATAGCAAGTATTCTTCACACACACTGCAAGTGAAAGCTGTTTAAACGTTTCATTTGGTGTGAGTACGTTGACCAGGCTTCCCGGCCATACAGAAGAGTACTAAGCACACAGGCTTGCGTTGATCTTTTGCTTTGGCAGTAAGCTTCCTGTTCTCCAAGACTCTGTTTGTTAACCTGTTCATTGTTGTTGCTGCCTTACCAATCCTGATGTTGATTTCCTGATCTTGTGATAATTTACTATTTACCCCAGATCCTCGTACAATGGTCTACTATCTCAAGTTCGCCGTTTTCAATGAAGATTGATGGGACATAATCTGTGTAGATTCTCTGTGGTCTCAATCTAATCCTCGCAACAACCAATGAATGACCCGTCTCACAATCAGCACTGTGGTAACTTCGAGTTAATGATGTTTGATTCTAATGTCGTCTCCTAGTGATGATTAAGTCCAGCTGCTGCCAATGGCCGGATCTTGTGTGTTTTCATGTGACCTTATGCCACTCTTTTCTTTTAAAAAAGGAGCTGGTAATACATAGGTCGTTTCTGAAGCAATGTTCCAGCAGCCTTTGTCCATTTTCATTCATTCAAGACACACTGGCTATGAACTCGAGTTCCTGCCCACACGAACATTGAAATCACCGAGTATATAAATGTAGTCTGATGTTGATATTGCCTTGATAACAGAATCTAATTTCTCCTAAAAGGAATCCTTCACATCGTCAGAGGGAGTGAGTGTCGATGCTTATGCAGTAGCAATGGTCGCAAAACCACAAGAGGTTGCCAAATGCAGAGATTATATTCTTTCATTACCATCCAGCTGGAATTTCAATCATTCCCAGTAGTGATTTATTCACTGCATAGCCCGCTCCATTTAATCTTTTTACTTCCTGCCTTCTAGCTACCCTTTCAAAAAAGGTGTATTAATTTTCCTTGAGTGACCCTTCCTTAGAGAGGCAAGTCTCCTGCAGGCCAGCAATACCAATGTTAAGAAGCTTGAGTTCGGCATCAATTACAGCAGTTTTTCTAACATAGTCAATATTCATCAGATCAGTGGTACATCCCAGACATATGTTTCAAATGTTCCAAATTGCAAGCCGTAGTTTGAGATCTCTATTTCTCTTTTTAGTTCCTGGTGTATTTTGGTCTTTCAGCCTGCGGTACAGATTTTGTCCTAGCCCCAAGCACCAATTGAAGCAGGTAGGCTGAGGCGGATTAGAACCCAATTGGCCGGGGGCTGCCCAGCTTGAGGAGGGAGGTAGCTGATCAGGGAACTTGTATTTCTCTCCCACTGTCAGAGGCAACCATTTGCGCCTCTGTATACGCCAACTGACAATGACTTTTAGCCCATAACTGCTACCTCTCGCTTTGATTCCAAGACAGGTTTAGACCCGGGATAAAATTCTCCATAGCACAAAGCCTTAGCTGAATTGTAGAGACCATGTCTTGCCCATGCAGCATGATCCCTCTCTCCGTCTGCCTAGTTTACTCCAGAGGAAAGGTAACACCAATACATCTGGAACAAGACAAGCTGCAGAAGCTGCCTGATCAGCAAATCAATGCTCTATCTGTCTGCCTGTCGGAGCTTAAATCCTAGACCAGTTAGTTGCCAACTAAGGCTTAGGGCCTGGTCTGCCCTTCCGTGACATTTATTCTTTATATTTTAATTCCTCGCCATAAGGTAAGGCTTGTACCCTCCCTATTGCGTTCCTCCACCAGAAGCAGTTGCAAGAATGCTGGGTGTCGGGTTTGGTAAGCGTCGCCCAACATTTGGCGCTAACAGAAAGCAGGTAGTACCGTCTACTGTCAAACGGTAGCTCAATAATATCTGACTAGGACCTGACTTAAGTAATTGTAGCGATATGTATATACATATACACACATTCGTGACTACATAGTCAAAAAGTTTAATTATGTAATGGAAATATAAGAACTTAAAAGGTGTTACTATCGTAGGTACTTCTTTAGTTAGTTACTATCATCTCATCTCATCTCATCTCATCTCATCTCATCATGTTCCTCTTGTACCTTGCGGTGTCGAGGTGAAGTATAAACAGCGGGAGAGTTACTATCATGATGTTTACATTTCTTAAATTCTCCGTCTTAGTTTCTGTCTTGATGTTTAAATTACCAGAATTCTCTTCTTGCGTATGTTTCTGTCTTGAGGTTTAAATTACCATAATTGTCTTCTTGTGTTAATTTCTGTCTAGATGTTTAAATTACCAGAATCCTCTTCATGCGTTAGTTTCTGTCTTGATGTTTAAATTTTCATAATTTTCTTCCTGTGTTAGTTTCTGTATAGATGTTTAAAGTACCAGAATTTTCTTCTTGTGTTATTTTCTGTCTTGTTGTTTAAATTACCAGAATTCTCTTCTTGTGTTAGTTTATGTCTTGATGTTTACATTACCAGAATTCTCTTCTTGTTTTAGTTTGTCTTGATGTTTAAATTACCAGAATTATATATTCTCATAATACAGTATCCAACCTTCCTAACTCGACTACTGTCCCCAAATTCCCCACACCTATTTTAATTTGTTAATTTTAGTATTGACATCTGTAGATGGCTGATGGTTTTGTGTCACCTGAAGCTCATGACAGTCGTTACACCCATTAGCGTCGTTCTCTGGCTCTTATTTGTGCATATGTTCGTGTTCTGTGTCTTTCTGAGTGTCTACACAGGCACATACACACAGATACACACAGATACATAAACAGACACAGATACACAGGCAAACACGAAGATAGACACAGACACAGAGACAGTCGGAAACACAGAGACAGTCACAGACACAGAGACGCATTAATTATTGGGGAGATAATTTGGTGGTTTCCATTTGCCTTCTACACCCATGGGGTCTTTTACTTCTGCCTTTCACAGCAATTTAAGACTGTCAGGACAAGTGAGTGCCCAGCCATGTTTAGCTGCAGAGTTGTCCACTTATCCTGTTGATTATCAGTCTCCAGAACTACGTTTTCCACACTGTGGTGTGTTTCCCATCCTCTACAGCTAGAAGGTGCAGTTGGAATGTTCTCATCCTAAAGTTATAGGTTATTATGGCCAAAACTCTCCAGTACTTTCATATGACATTTTGAATAAAATATTTAAAAAAAGAGCATAGGTAATGACAAAGAATCCAATGTCTTCCCAAATGCAACATTAAAACGAATGGAGTAAGTAGACAGACAGACAGACAGACAGACAGACAGACAGACAGACAGACAGACAGACAGACAGACAGACAGACAGACAGACAGACAGCTATCGATCGATCAATAGAATGGTTACATATTGGGCCTGCCCAACTACATTCGGTACTTCCAACCACTCATCTTTCGTATATCAATTATCTAATGTCCAGGTTATATCACATAGAAAAAACATTATCAAATAATGCTGTTAACATAAGCAATGCAAATGTTATGAGACAGGCAGGCAGACATACACACACATACACACAAACACTCACATATGCGTAAACACACATATACATACCTACATACGCACATTCATATATAGACACATCATTTATGTTGACTCACAGTTATACACCGTTTAAATAACACACAAACACAGACTCCCTCGCATACACATATACAAACTCACAATCACAAACACACTAGAAACATTTATTCACACTCTAACGTGTGTGTGTTTACGCCAAGGCAGGGAGAGGTAGAGGCAAAGATTCTAATAGAATAATCGAGGTTACACGGACCAGAAAGGAGGGTTGCGGATGTGGGGTCAGAGAGGGTTAGGAGTCTTGTTTAGTTAGTTAGTCGCAGTTCCAACTTCACAGCAACGGGTCGTCCCCATTATGCTCCGTTCCTATGCCAGTGAATATCACACAAAACGCGCCCCACTGCCCAATGTGAAAAGTGGAAAAGACAGGAGTAACGACAAACAACAGCCCGCACAGATAATGCATAATGCCGCCGCCAGAATGTCAACACACCTAGTCCCCCACGAAACATCCCAATTCATCTCTGATGGAATCGGCAGTCATTTTCCCATCTGGATGTTTCCTAGATGTTCACCTATACAGTCAACGACAATACAGTTCATCACCGACGGCAGTGGCAGTCAACCAGAAGCCCAGCAGCCACGCATTTCTGCATAAGGCAAAAACCGGTCAACTCTGGGACATAGCCACCTGCCATCGCTCCGAACATGCAGTCACATTCCAAAAATAAAACTTGGGCAGATTAAAAAGCACTTCACACGAAACTCACAGCTCACAGTGTCGCGCCACGCACTCACTCAGTTGCAGGGCGACGGAACCATCAAGCCTCCTTAGTCGCCTATTACGACATGCGTGGTAGGCTACAGTGTTGCTATTCTTTGCTTCTCTTATGGGCCCCGGCAACACACGGGAGTATGGAGCCGTGAGTTCAAAGATGGCTGATAAGGCATATTTTGGCTCGAAATGTTCTTTGACAATGTGGACAAAGAATGCTTGATGTTTCTGGAGGTGGATTTCCTGCAGTGGTTTTGCTGTCCTGCTTTTTCTTCACAGTTCTTGCAGTCCTGGTTGCCTCACACCGTGACTGAACCCTTGCGTAATGATGCACGCCTGTAACATGATGGATCATAATTCCCCATTCCCAGCCCGACACATTCATAAAAATACTTTAAGTCTGAACGGGGACCATTCCAGATAGAAGGACGATTCTTGGAATAGTATGTTCCAGAACGAGTTAGGGGAGAGCAGCGGTATGCGCTTGCTTTTTCATTGGCTAATAAGTAATGAGCCCACGCTATTCCTGGGCCATATTTTAAAATCTAATTAGTTTGAGCGGGGATTCCACCAGGAGCAGTCGCTAGTTTGTGATGTGATGACGCAAAAATGCCCTTAAAGATTCTATAATATATTGTTCTCTGGAATAACAGGTACCACATTAAAACATACTTAAATGTTGTGATTATGCCTAGTGAACGAAAGAGAAGAATATAAGAGTATTTTATGAATAAAATGTGAAAGTGGAAAACCTAACTTCTGTGCGCCAGTATTCTGGATACTGCTTCTTCAACCTTGACATGTCTTTCACGCTGTATACTCCAAGTGCATATCAATCCCTTGTTGTGACTGGGTGCGAATGCTTGATGAATGTATAGTACACTCATGCAAATTCGCAAACCCAAACCCCTTGTGCATTCTTCATGCCTAGGATGACTCATTCTTAAATCAACTGTACCTTTGCTCTCGCGAGTTAACATATGGCAGTCTGAATTAGAATGGGTGATGTAAACATGTACAAGTTCCTTTGTAAAACGCTGAGAATGTTGGAGTGAATGAGCTGGTGCTTTGATAAGTAGCCTCTCACATTAGTAGAAAGAAAGATGCTTCAATTATCCATATGTAAACAGGACGGTGATGGCACGCCAGAATTGCTAAGTCTATGTGATGCCTGGTGGCTATATGCTCAAGAGAATTAATACAATTTCTCTCTGAAGATTACTACTGGTACCTCTACTGTTGGTTGGTTCATATAAACTAGTTCCTAAGAGGACAATAGGTGTGTGAACCTGTGTCTTAGTTGGCTGAATATAATGTACAGCTCATGCAAATTTACAAGGACTAAACATGTTTCTCACATATGTGCTTTGGTGCATATGTGAACAATTGCGTATGCAATTGAGCTTCTGTTACCTACTGTAGTAGACATGAAAATTAATCAGTGGGGAAAGAGCACATGATGATGATGATGTACCTGTGAGACAAGTCTGGTGAAAAAGGGTGAGGTCTGGCATTGCTGTGTAAGTGTATATGGAATAGAACATTCATGCACCAACATCACAGCCATTGGAATGGATGTCTGGTCTGCTAATTGGGTAAAAGCCATTAGTTAATACATTATGCATATTGCAGTTGTAAATGCCTATTTTCCATTTCCCTTCACAATGCCTGTCCCATGTTGCTATGTCACAATGATTGCTGTATTGTGTCTATTCCTCCTTGTGCCCAGGTCTACTGTGGTTCAAACATGGTAGAACTTAGACCACATAAATGCTTGTAATTGTGTTAAGCTACCCTGTCTCAGCATATGGTCTTGTGATTACCACAGTACATCACAGTGAAATTCACTACATCATCAACTAGGAGAGGTGTGCTTGAACAACACCCACCTTAACCTTCCCCATCTCAATTTGTGTATGTTGATGTATGATAACATTATCTTTTAACACATGTGAAGAGATGTTGTGCCACTTTGTATATCAACAGAGAACAAAAAGGATGGTGGAGAAGCCTTCCATATATCACCTGGGACCTATAACCAGAAGTCCTAGATCCAGAAGTGACTCCCTATCAAAAGGCAGGAAAATCTAAGAAGAATTTTCTCTCAGCTCTTTAACAGCTGAATGCACAAATGGGAGCATAACACAATCTGAAGCACTACCAATGTGGTGAACTGGACAGTGATCTTTGAGTCAGTCAAAGGTCAACTGAGACTAACAGCAAGTCGTGTAGTATGAATTACATTCATAGAAAACTGTGGGGTAACTTGGAGTGTTTGTTTATCTAAGACTCACCCTTAGAAAATATCCAGCCGGATGCTCACACAGTGATTCTTGAAGAATGTGATTGAACATTAGGGAAGTTGATCTGGCTAAGTGACTAGCTGCAATGTATGGGACATTATGTATGTCATTATTGAAGTACCCAGTGACAGCCTTCACTAACAGCCTGATCAACCGTGAGATGCAGTACCATATCATCATACCAAATCTTGTCTTCAAGAGGAATGAATCTGCCATGAAGCTTATTCTGGGGGAGCTGCTAACTGGAGCTTGTCCAACATCAATGCTGATGATAAAAGGATTCAACAGACCCAGAACAGTAGTTTCTTCCTTGGGTTGCCCATGGATAGGATTTCCTAAATTCCCAAGAGACAGGAAATGATGATAGATACTGATACTATAACGGGATGGTGTAGTTAGATATTAGAGAGGAGGAGGAGAGTTAGTTATTGGGTGGTGGAGTAAAAGGGGAGGTGTTGTATCTTGTTTATCAACATGCATGTGTGGCATATTTTATGCAACTTCAATGTAATTATTGAAGTGTTGACACGCCAGGGGATGAAACAATGGTCATCACTCAACTCACCATCAGCTCAATAAATTGTGTAATTAATGAATCAGTGTTTTAAGTACATGTCCCCAGTGAATTTCTTGTACAGTTGCTGTCAAGTGTTGTCTCTGGTGACTGTCTTAAGTGCTGTGGTTGATTATACATATTGTGAAAAGTCTTGTATGGATGTTGTCAAGTATCTCTTATGATGTAAGTCTTGTACAATGGCTGGTGTACACAATTCCTTGTGAATGTATGTCTCACTTTTGTCAAGAAACTGTCATGTAGATGTCTTGTCCAACAGATGTAATGTACAGTTATTGTTGAGTTTGTCTACAAACCCTGAATCCTACAGTCCCAAAGCAATTGGACAAAACTGATATAGGTCACACTGACAAAATAAAGAAAGGAGATCTAATGTGAAGGACGAACAGCACACTGTCAACAGTATAATGAGTGAGATGGATCCTCAGTTGTGCGGGGGCTAATAGTTCAGATCTTCTCTGGCCTTGGGTGAACTAGTTACTTCTTATATAAATTTCTGTGTAGATACATAGTGGTCTCACAGTGGGGGTTTGAGCCAAAGAAAAATGGTTCTCCAAAAAGGCTATTGCGGGAATTATTAGCTCATTTGAGTGACCTCTAGACAAAACGTGCTAAATCATATCCTTTATCTTGTTATTTATTATTCAAGATATATCTCCAGAGAACACTACAAACTAGGTCCTCTGTCAATCAATAAAACATGTCACATAACTGGGTAGGCTCTTTCCGGGATATAAACCCTGGGAAAACCTGGTCACATAACTGGGTTGCTCTTTCCGGGCTATAAACCCTGGGAAAAAGAACACTCGTCTCGGATTTAAACCCTGGTAATAACCTGCTAGGGGCTCACATACCTGTTGCCCTGATGACGGGATACAAACTTTGGGTATACCCTGCATAAGACTCACTTTGGGATCTCTATGTTGGTATTAAAATCCGGGGTGACCTCTCGCAAATCAGACCCAATTCTTGAAGGTTTTATGGTGTTGTTTAATGGACCCTGTCTCTTATATGAGGGCAACTGTCCAGACATGTAAACCCACAGTAAATCTCTAGAAGATTTGATTTCATTAATAGTGATAATATTGCTTGTATCACTGTTTTAATATATCAGTTAGGAATTCAATGTAGCAGACTGAAGATGGTGTATAAATATCTTATGGGTCAACATAATTGCTTGTATCCATGATATTTGTTTTCTCAGAATGATATGATTTATTAGCTTGTCAATATTGTTGTATAATTTTGTGCATGCTGGTTATTCAATATATGTATCCAAAAATTAAGGTACCTGAAACACCAGAGAACACAAATTATTTTAATATAACTGAGACAGCTATTACAGGGGAAAATTCATTTTTGTCTCTGAAATTAGGACACTTAATCCAGTAAATGAATATGAGGCCTACTCCATCTCCAAAATTAAATTGCTTGCATGGGTGAGAGAGGGGGAATATTGTTGTAACTACAACATTTTTAATGTCACCACATCACATAAAATAACAACTCCTTATATTCTCTTCTCCCCATAACATGCTTGCAACACTGAGAGCAGAGAGTGTGAACCCTGATGGAAAACTTGTGCAACCATTAAGACACCTCACTAACAATCTCTCTCGGTGATAGTCAGTATTCGTACCGGCTAATGTCCAGTGTCGATTCGACATCTGGATTTATTCTTCAGTTGTGTAATCTTGTCGGTAGCCCTGATCAAGCTGCTGAGAAAGTGAGCACAATTGAAATCTCCAGGAGAAACATCCTTATCAACTCAGTCACTTGCCATTCCTGAAGTAGTGGTATTATTAAGCGTACTTGGTACGTGATGGGCGAGATGAAGGGAAAATCCTACCTGATGTTATGGGCGGTCATACAAAACCGACCACAGTCTGGTGTCTATAAGACATTAGTCTATTGTTCGATGGTGTAATCTCTGGTGTACGAGGATCCGCGTCGCCAGGAGTTAACTCATTGAATCTCCAGGAAGGCCATCAAAATAACTGGACCCCTAGCCATTTATATTGAAGTGGAAAGCGTACGCAAAATATGTGTCTGGGAAACGATGGATAACCAACCTGATGTCATTGGCGTATCATACGACTAGGAGCATAACGTGGACAACCTGAAAAATTTCATGAAGAGATAAAACAGGATCCGTCTCCGACGTCTGCCGTCAATTCAGCTTCAGTTGAGAAAGTATTTCCGCCTGAAAAAATGGTAGGAATGTAGCTCAGTTCTAGACAAGAGCAAACTCTGTGATGGAATGGACTAATAAGGATTACTGTTCTTAAACAGTTAACTCTTATATGGTAGAGATCACTGAAACTCCAGCAGTTGACACTCTATACACAATGTCTGCGAAAGTGGACTAACGAAAGATCAGTTTCAAACAGCTGACTCCTTTCAAGATAAAGATCCCTGCACTCCAGCAGTCGACTCTTTATATAATAAGAACAATGCATTACGCAGTGGAATCTTATATTATTACTGAGATGGGAGGTATAACACAAGACCTGGCCAGTCATGTCCTCAAAGTCAGTAAAATTGCTTCCAAGAAGCTATACCCACATAATCACACCCCTTCAAAGGTGGCTGTGATAATGACGGACTTCTCTATGGATGAGAAGAAACGCCTTATTCGCCAAAAGTAAACGTTTTGCTCATGTGGGAGAGAAAGAACGGATACTCCAGCCACTCAAAAGCACTTAGCTAAAGCATGGCTGAAGACAACTAGTTGGAACCTCCACCTGGAATTCTATATTAGTAGTAGTAGATGTCACAGTCTGGCTGCATCTACAAATTCAGTTGCTACGTTAGAAAATAGAGCAACTAAGGAGAGAATATGCTGTCACTTCTCACAACAAATAAAAATAGAGGCCTAACGGAATGAGGAAATCTCAGCCAATAAGTGCACCTCTAAATCTATGGTAAGACTACAGAAATAAGTCAAGGAAATATAATGGGAAATTGCTACCATCTGCAAACACAAGAGGCTTATTGGAAAGGTAGACCCTGTGTCCAACGCTAACCAAATCTGCACTAGTAGATTTTAGTCTTAACAAGTTTTGCAGTGGCTGCTATACAGTTCACCCGGAAGTGATTGTCTTTGTTCCGGTGATGATCAAAAATGTTAACCCAGTTCCAAATGCCAAGATTACTGTTGGAGAAAGTGTTCAGTTAAATACACTCTCACAGGATTATCATTCTCCAGTGGCGAAGGGAAGAATGAAGTTCTGATAAGGTGAAAGGTTGAGAGATACATGGAATGCAACCATTCTCTCCAAACGTCATCTAAAAGTTGGCTTAATTGCAAAGCCATTACTTCACATAATGAATCTCTATGGTCCATTCATACATTACGAAATGGTGTGACTCAGAGAGATCATTTATCACAACAGGAAATATAGCAAGGATGTCGGCGATGGAACACTGTCAGAGGTAAATAGAAGGGCAGTTCACAGATGAGTGGAGTCAGGACTCTTGATGCTCCCAGTGACTTAAAGGAACTTAATGCAGGGCTAACTTCATGGTCTTTGCGTTTGCCACCAAATTCATCAACTGATGCAATGTTGGGGCAGATTTTTTTTTAAGGAGAAAAATCACTTAGTTCCAAATGTACTACCCTAGTAGGGTAAAGGGGGACAGGGAGTAATTGACAAAATCACCTGAGGGATCTGGGAACTGTGGATTTCTGAGATTATCTGTCATGCCTATGAAATGAAAGATTTAAGAGAGGGGCCATGTAACATGATGGATCAGAATTCCCCATTCCCAGCCCGATACATTCATAAAAATACTTTAAGTCTGAACGGGGACCATTCCAGATAGAAGGACGATTCTTGAAATAGTATGTTCCAGAAAGAGTTAGAGGAGGGCAGCGGTATGCGCTTGCTTTTTCATTGGCTAATAAGTAATGAGCCCACGCTATTCCTGGGCCATATTTTAAAATCTAATTAGTTTGAGCGGGGATTCCACCAGGAGCAGTCGCTAGTTTGTGATGTGATGACGCAAAAATGCCCTTAAAGATTCTATAATATATTGTTCTCTGGAATAACAGGTACCACATTAAAACATACTTAAATGTTGTGATTATGCCTAGTGAACGAAAGAGAAGAATATAAGAGTATTTTATGAATAAAATGTGAAAGTGGAAAACCTAACTTCTGTGCGCCAGTATTCTGGATACTGCTTCTTCAACCTTGACATGTCTTTCACGCTGTATACTCCAAGTGCATATCAATCCCTTGTTGTGACTGGGTGCGTATGCTTGATGAATGTATAGTACACTCATGCAAATTCGCAAACCCAAACCCCTTGTGCATTCTTCATGCCTAGGATGACTCATTCTTAAATCAACTGTACCTTTGCTCTCGCGAGTTAACATATGGCAGTCTGAATTAGAATGGGTGATGTAAACATGTACAAGTTCCTTTGTAAAACGCTGAGAATGTTGGAGTGAATGAGCTGGTGCTTTGATAAGTAGCCTCTCACATTAGTAGAAAGAAGGATGCTTCAAATATCCATATGTAAACAGGACGGTGATGGCACGCCAGAATTGCTAAGTCCATGTGATGCCTGGTGGCTATATGCTCAAGAGAATTAATACAATTTCTCTCTGAAGATTATACTGGTACCTTTACTGTTGGTTGGTTCATATAAACTAGTTCCTAAGAGGACAATAGGTGTGTGAACCTGTGTCTTAGTTGGCTGAATATAATGTATGGCTCATGCAAACTTACAAGGACTAAACATGTTTTCCACATATGTGCTTTGGTGCATATGTGAACAATTGCGTATGAAATTGAGCTTCTGTTACCTACTGTAGTAGACATGAAAATTACTCAGTGGGGAAAGAGCACATGATGATGATGATGATGTATCTGTGAGACAAGTCTGGTGAAAAAGGGTGAGGTCTGGCATTGCTGTGTAAGTGTATATGGAATAGGACATTCATGCACCAACATCACAGCCATTGGAATGGATGTCTGGTCTGCTAATTGGGTAAATGCCATTAGTTAATACATAATGCATATTGCAGTTGTAAATGCCTATTTTCCATTTCCCTTCACAATGCCTGTCCCATGTTGCTATGTCACAATGATTGCTGTATTGTGTCTGGTCCTCCTTGTGCCCAGGTCTACTGTGGTTCAAACATGGTGGAACTTAGACCACATAAATGCTTGTAATTGTGTTAAGCTACCCTGTCTCAGCATATGGTCTTGTGATTAC
The DNA here is from genome assembly GCA_014155875.1 of Cepaea nemoralis. Lineage (NCBI taxonomy): Eukaryota > Metazoa > Mollusca > Gastropoda > Stylommatophora > Helicidae > Cepaea > Cepaea nemoralis. The sequence continues at coordinate 624,035 of JACEFZ010010959.1, read as the reverse complement.
CACAGTACATCACAGTGAAATTCACTACATCATCAACTAGGAGAGGTGTGCTTGGACAACACCCACCTTAACCTTCCCCATCTCAATTTGTGTATGTTGATGTATGATAACATTATCTTTTAACACATGTGAAGAGATGTTGTGCCATTTTGTATATCAACAGAGAACAAAAAGGATGGTGGAGAAGCCTTCCATATATCATCTGGGACCTATAACCAGAAGTCCTAGATCCAGAAGTGACTCCCTATCAAAAGGCAGGAAAATCTAAGAAGAATTTTCTCTCAGCTCTTTAACAGCTGAATGCACAAATGGGAGCATAACACAATCTGAAGCACTATCATAGTGGTGAACTGGACAGTGATCTTTGAGTCAGTCAATGGTCAACTGAGACTAACAGCAAGTCTTGTAGTATGAATTACATTCATAGAAAACTGTGGGGTAACTTGGAGTGTTTGTTTATCTAAGACTCAACCTTAGAAAATATCCAGCCGGATGCTCACACAGTGATTCTTGAAGAATGTGATTGAACAGTAGGGAAGTTGAATCTGGCTAAGTGAGTAGCTGCAATGTATGGGACATTATGTATGTCATTATTGAAGTACCCAGTGACAGCCTTCACTAACAGCCTGATCAACCGTGAGATGCAGTACCATATCATCATACCAAATCTTGTCTTCAAGAGGAATGAATCTGCCATGAAGCTTATTCTGGGGAAGCTGCTAACTGGAGCTTGTCCAACATCAATGCTGATGATAAAAGGATTCAACAGACCCAGAACAGTAGTTTCTTCCTTGAGTTGCCCATGGATAGGATTTCCTAAATTCCCAAGAGACAGGAAATGATGATAGATACAGATACTGTAACGGGATGGTGTAGTTAGATATTAGAGAGGAGGAGGAGGAGAGTTAGTTATTGGGTGGTGGAGTAAAAGGGGAGGTGTTGTATCTTGTTTATCAACATGCATGTGTGGCATATTTTATGCAACTTCAATGTAATTATTGAAGTGTTGACATGCCAGGGGATGAAACAATGGTCATCACTCAACTCACCATCAGCTCAATAAATTGTGTAATTAATGAATCAGTGTTTTAAGTACATGTCCCCAGTGAATTTCTTGTACAGTTGCTGTCAAGTGTTGTCTCTGGTGACTGTCTTAAGTGCTGTGGTTGATTATACATATTGTGAAAAGTCTTGTATAGGATGTTGTCAAGTATCTCTTATGATGTAAGTCTTGTACAATGGCTGGTGTACACAATTCCTTGTGAATGTATGTCCCACTTTTGTCAAGAAACTGTCATGTAGATGTCTTGTCCAACAGATGTAATGTACAGTTATTGTTGAGTTTGTCTACAAAACCTGAATCCTACAGTCCCAAAGCAATTGGACAAAACTGATATAGGTCACACTGACAAAATAAAGAAAGGAGATCTAATGTGACGGACGAACAGCACACTGTCAACGGTATAATGAGTGAGATGGATCCTCAGTTGTGCAGGGGCTAATAGTTCAGATCTTCTCTGGCCTTGGGTGAACTAGTTACTTCTTATATAAATTTCCGTGTAGATACATAGTGGTCTCACAGTGGGGGTTTGAGCCAAAGAAAAATGGTTCTCCAAAAAGGCTATTGCGGGAATGATTAGCTCATTTGAGTGACCTCTAGACAAAACGTGCTAAATCATATCCTTTATCTTGTTATTTATTATTCAAGATATATCTCCAGAGAACACTACAAACTAGGTCCTCTGTCAATCAATAAAACATGTCACAACGCCACGAATTTCGGTCACTGGCTGAAGTCTCCCAGGTGTCATGATGAACTCCAAAAGCATTTAGTGGGTCATTCATTAGGAGTAATCCCAAGACAATGGTTGTCCCCAAACAAAATGAAGGGTTATATCATGGAGATGTCAGTCTGAGTCACCAGGGGTAGAGAAGAACGTATTAGAGAGAGGATTGAATAAAGGGAAACCCAAAATGGTATTTGCAGGAGAAGTGGTGAGTGGGAGCAGGGGTTAAATGGTGTCTCTTGGGAGGTCCCGGCAAGAGTGAATGAAGAGAGAATTTTGGGCAAATTGGAGGACAGTTGAGTCTGAGGCTAAGTGAGGGAGAATTAGCCAGACAGTGGTGTTCTGAAAACCTCGCCAGGATAATGAAGTTCGGGACCAGTGAGGGGAGCTGGGTCTAGAGAGAAGATACTCAGATGAGTGGGTGAAATTCACGGGCGGAGAAGAGTCTGTAACAGGGTATTTTGCAAGGCCAGTAGACGGCAATAGTTCGTTCGCAGGAGAATACGGTGTCGAATTATACACTGAAAGATTCTGGAAATGTTCATGTGCAGTATATGTATTAATCCGTAGTAAAGTTGTATTGTGCGCAGGCCGGTGTTCTACACTGGCTCATAGTTGTTGAACAGTCGTCCAGCACAATATTCACACTGACATACACTAGACACAACCACAGCCAATTCTTTCTGTCAATAACCTCGTGACACACACACATACTCTATCTCTAGACAAACAGATAGACAGACAGACACAAAGACACATATAACGACACATAGAGCGACACAGAGAGACACAGACACACGATGACACAGTCAGACACAGACAGAGTGAGAGAGAGAGAGAAACAGACAGAGAAAGACAACAGAAGAGAGAGAGAGAGAGAGAGAGAGAGAGAGAGAGAGAGAGAGAGAGAGAGTACAAACAGAAAAAAGACAGACAGAGAGGGATAGAGACATAGACACAGAGATACATAGACAGACAGAGACAGACAGAGACAGACAGAGACAGAGACAGACTCAGGGCCAGACAGAGACAGAGTCATATATACATACATACTGACATTTACAGAGACAGAGAAAGACGGAGATAGAGACATACAGAGACGCACATACAAGCATACTAATTCTACACATACACAGAGACTGACACACACAGGCAACCATACACAGACACTGAGACAGACATAGCGACAGACAGACACATACACAGATACGGACAGACAGATACAGCGACGGGCAGACACATACACAGATACGGACAGACAGACACAGATAGATAAAGACAGACACCGAGACAGACATACAAACACATACAGACACATTGAAAGACACATAGACATACACAGAGACAGACACAAACATAGAGAAGACAGACAGAAAGACAGAGACAAAAATGCACAGGGACGGAGACAGACACATTGACAGAGCCAGACATACAGAGGCACAGAAACAGATACAGTACACGGAGACACCGACACCAACAGACACATCGAGAATAATAGGCTCACACATACATAGACATACAAAGACAGAGACAAACAGACAGAGACGGGTAGAGAATGATATAAATAGACATTTAAAGACATATAGATAAAGACAGAGACATACAGAGACAGTGCCAAACAGAGACAGACAAAGATCCATCCATCCATCGTGTGCCATGCCGATAAGCGTGGGCGGTCATGTTCTGTCATCTCACTCGATCGCCAGAGTCGTGGATCAGCTCTGTGTTCCTGTATGGACCATGCCACGTGACCAAGCCATCCAGGTATTTACTTCTCGGTCTTCCCCTTGGTCTCTTCCCTTCGATATTGCCAGTCGTCACCAAGTTCTCCAAGTCATTTTTTCTCATAACATGCCCAAATTTTTTGACTGGCTACGTCTAATGACTCTAATCAGTTTACGATCTTCATTTGTTTCTTAAAGGACTTGTTCATTGGTTTTTCTGTCTGTCCATGGTATTTTTTGCATTTTCCTCAGAAACCACATTTCCACAACTATGAGCTGTTTTTCAGCTTGACTGCTTATTGTCCACGCTTCACATCTATACAAAAGTATAGGTTCTGTGTAGCACTTCAACACTCTTTTTCTCGTTTCAATTGATATCTTTTTTATTGGTCAGACAAAGATAGAGACAGACAAAGACAGAGACAGACAAAGGCAGAGACACATTCGGGCAGACATACAGACTCTGACACAGAGACAGACACAGAGAGACACCGACATAGAGAAGACACACACAGAGACACACGGTCACAGACATAGATACTGACATATACACAGACAGATACAGTGACAGACAGACACAGAGAGACAGATAGACAGACACACGTACCACCAGACACAAAGACAGACACAGAGACAGACATACAGGCATAGAGACAGACAGAGACATACACAGACACACAGACAGACACAGGCAGCGATATACAAACATAGACAGATACGGACGTAGACAGACAGACAGATACAGATAGACAGAGAAAAAGAGACAAAGACAGATAAACAGACACTCACACACAGATAACACATGTGGTTGTGTCTAGTGTCTACACAAACATGCACAGACGCACCACTTTCACAGAGACACACAGGCACAGACACATATACGCACAGACACATTCATTCATAGACACACACAGCCACACACACACACACACACACACACACACACACACACACAAAGAATCTGACCGTCAATATTTGGTTCCATCCAGATCTGTTTTGGTATTGTTTGATTTCCTGGGGCAGCCACACTAGGCACACCTGCAGTGACCATGATGGTTATGTTTTATCATGAATATAGTCTCGTAATAACATGGTTTGTCAACAGATTTACTTGTAATGAGTAACTACTATACTACTACAATTACTATTACTGATGCTGCTGCTGCTGTCGCCGCCACTGTCGCTACTGCTGCTATTGCTGTTGCTGCTGCTACTGAATACTACTTCTGCTGTTACTACTACTACTACTACTACTACTACTACTACTACTACTACTACTACTACTACTACTACTACTACTACTACTACTACTACTACTACTACTACCACCACCACCACCACCACCACCACTACCACTACCATCACCACTACTACCACTACTACCACTACTACTACCACTATTACCACCACTACTACTACAACTACCACCACTACTACTACCACTACTACCACTACTACTACCACTACTATCACACCACTACTACTACCATTACTACCACTACTACTACTACTACTACCACTACTACGACGACAACGACTGTTACTACTACTACTACTACTACTACTGCTACTACTACTACTACTACTACTACTACTACTACTACTACTACTACTACTGCTGCTGCTGCTGCTGCTGCTACTACTACTACTAATGATTGACTGGGACCTTACCGTCTTGACAGACGATAGTTTGTAAACTGGGGTTATGTCTTCATAACACACAGCCTGGGCTGAATTTAGAGACCATGTATTGTCCATGCAGCATGATCCCTCAGTTGGCCTGTCTAGTTTACTCCAGAGGTACTACTAGTACTCAACAACAACAACAACAACAACAACAATAACTACTACTACTACTACTACTACTACTACTACTACTACTACTACTACTACTACTGCTACTACTACTACTGCTGCTGCTGCTGCTGCTGCTGCTACTACTACTACTACTACTACTACTACTACTACTACTACTACTACTACTACTACTACTACTATTACTACTACTACTACTACTGCTGCTGCTGCTGCTACTGCTACTACTACTACTACTACAGCTACTACTACTACTAGCAATGTCACTACTGGTGCTATTGTTACTGCTACTACAAGCAGTATTGTTTTGTGTGATAGAGTATTTGCAAATGTCAACTGGTCATGCCTCAGAAATTACTTCTACTACTAATATACCTCTGTGGCGAAGGGGTATGGACGCATTTCATGATTCCGCATACCTGCGCTCGAAACACAGCTGTGGGCGATTTGGCAGCAGACCGTCTTGCGTTGGTTTTTTACGAAATGGTACGGGTGCCTGTCGTTCAGAAAATAATGGCAAACTACTGAACGTAAACTTGCCAAGAGATCACAATAGCGAACAATGCTGGTTTGACTTCTACGTCCTGTAAAAGATTTCCAACAAACTTTTAAAAAATCTAATATACTGCAAGTACTACGATTATTATTACTGTTATTATTATTATTATTATTATTATTATTATTATTATTATTATTGCAATGTGTTAAATCCATTTCATGTACGACCCTACTGGAATATATAGTGTCTATTATTCTTTCATGTAGGTGTTTGCTTTTATGTATTCGGGTTTTCTTCTTCGCACCGCGTATCCCTATCATGTTTCAAAATCCTTTAAAATGAATGCTACACAGGCATGTGATTTTCTGTTTATATTGTGTAGTTTATATATTTGAGCTATTTCTACTTGTATTCCTTCAATGTTTCAAGTTGGTAATTTATGTGTCTGGGGTGCATAATGTCCCCATATCTTTGTTCCCAGTACAGTGAAACTAATATAAGAGGATATGAAAGGAATAGCCATATAACATCAATTACATAAGATAAGAATATGATACAATATTGAATGCAGACAACGGTCAGGATCTGCAATATTTAGTATTATTGAACATTGTGAACTACTATGATTAGAATTGAATAGTACGAAAACATAGACTATAAGCGTTTCTAAGAAGAACGAAATATCACTATGTAAGATAGGGTAACTGGGAATATTCTTAAAAAGTTGAGTTGAATTGAGCTAAGAAACGACATCACTGTTCTCAGAACATTCCCACGCGCTCTCTGTCCTCTCGTTCAACAACCAGCGAAAAGTCATACTGCTAATGGCTTCAGCAGCCATCTGATTCAAAGTTTTGCTGGTCTTCCCATTCAGTTTTGAGATTCGCCCGGACAACCTGCCTATCCCCCACCACATCATTCTCTCCGCCTACGGGTTCTCAGTCTGTTCCATCACTTTCTCTATCTGGACCCACAGGCGCCCGACCACCTCTTCCTTGTCCTTGTGAGCATCCATACAATGCTCACAATCTGTGACCTCTGAAGCGAGGCAAGCCACTCTACACCAAACATTCCTTTCTCCACCTTATTAAGCATACTCAGTGAGTCCGTTATGAATACAATGTGTGTAGTTGTGTGTGTGTGTGTGTGTGTGTGTGTGTGTGTGTGTGTGTGTGTTGTGTGTTTTGCAGCAGTCTCCACCAACCATCGGAAGTCTGCTGTTACTGCTTACACTTCCATTCTCATGCTGAAGGTTGTAATTTCATATCCTAAACTTTCTTTTCAACTCTATGCCGCCTGCTGCGCATTTTTTGCACTCACAATCTAGTGTGACTATTACCTAGCGCCAGTCCAGCATATCTTCTGGTACTTTTATCCACCCTTTTTCACGATCGATGTTCTGTATTTCACATACATAGCTGATAGATATTTATGCCTGTACCATCCATGATCTGCCTCTTTTCACTCTATGACCCTTGACCAAATCCATGGCTTCATACAGGGGATGATTCCTGTCTGCGGAGACTCTCCTATACGATGTGCCTTGAAGGACCATGTGCCTGTCCACAATTATTGGTAGTGCAAGGATATGCCTCATGCATATATATTTTGTGTTCTTTGTGCACCTGAGGATCACCAGCATAGCCGCATTCTGAATGCGCTCCAACTTTTAAAACTGGCTCTTTGATACTGTCAGCAGCCCCAAACCAAACCCAATGACTGTAATTATTAACTGCTGAAAGAGCATGTAAAACAGTTGCTGCCATCGCCGTCAATGCATTAAGTCCTTTTCCATCCTTCACCACCAAATCCTCCACATGATCCTTAAAAGATATAATCTGACAAAGGTGATTCCCCAGTACATGGTGTATTTTAATGACTATGAGGTTTTTGAAAATATTGCTATCCTAAGATTTGCATTTACCTTTTATGTTGCATGAACTCGGCAGAGGGTGAATACAAAACTTGGAACGGCAATATTTTCACACAAAAAAACAAACAAAAAAACATGTCATTAAAAATACACCTTATACTTCAATGTACTCTCTTTGCAGAGAGGACGTCCAATCATTGTAATACATGAGACATCTACGATTCGGTTATCCGGGGAATACCATACAATCGATGTCTTGTCAAGATTTAATACAGCCGCTGAGTCCATGCACCACTTCACCACCCTGTTCACTGTCATTCTTTCCCTTTCTCTTCCCTGTTTGTACACCAGCACATCGTCTGCGAATGTCAGGATTCTACCAATTACCGGTGCCTCAATAGGTGCGACTTTGCTGGTGTATACATTAAAGAGCACTGGGAACATGGCAGATTTCTGTGGCAGCCCAGGCGTAATAGTACAGGGATCAGAAGTCTATGAACCCATGAGCAGTGCTATTTTACGCTCGTAAAGTACTGCCGCAATCAATTTGATAATCCAAGGCCAGACCTCCATGTCCAAAAGAGTGTATATCAATCTGCCATGTTGTAGCATCTTCCAGGTCAAGTGCATATCATGAAATTGCTGAGAGGAGTTCATCTGGTAAAGCTCCCGAAAGACCTGTTCTCTAGTTCCCTCAGCCTAGAACAGCCGAACTAGTCTAAGCGAGACAATCTTACCCCAATTGAGGGCGATTGGAGGCCCTTGGCTTCGGGACAATTCGGCTGAGTACGCTCAACCCAACGTGTTCCGGCCGCGCATGCGTAGTGGAAGATCTCAGCACAAAGACGGGCAGTTGTGGGCTGACCGGGAAAGTGAACGGTTGTGAAGTGCTGTGCGCTGTTTTTTTCGCTAAAACTCAGGAGAGAGGAGGCCGATGTGTTTTGCCTTTTTGAAGAAAACCGACATAAAATCCCGAAGTAGGATGATGGCTCCTCAGTTCAGCCAGCTTTCACAAACTAAGGTACGTGTCATACATTAATATAATTTGCGAGTGTCGAAGAGCAATTGTTTGTACACGTGTGTGCTGACCATCAAGGAGAAATCGGTCATGTGTGAACGAAGCGGGCTTGTGTTTATACAGGTAATTATTTACCAGCCTGTTTGGTACGGCGACTAAAGCGGGGGTTGTTTCCTCACAAAATGGTATGGGACCTCGGCCCAGCTAAATGACCGCGTAAACCGAGTTCACACCTACGCGGTTTAGAACTCCAGCATAGTGCGCATCAGCGGAGCGGAAGCGGTACTTGAACGAAACCGAAAGTTGCGGAAGGCATTAAATAGACCCCGACGTGTGTGGTATCGGCGATCTCGGTTCGACGAGACGAACCTCGTGCGACGGTCGCCGGACGTGTCCAAGGTCATTGGAAGGACAGTGCGGGTGTCGAAAGTCGTATCATTTGGTGAGGCGACCACTGGCTTTTTCTTGGCTTTCCTCACATCTGTTGTTAATTAGTCTTCTAACAGTGCGACAAGACTCAAAAGCAACTGCATGTAGGCAGTCAAGCCAACGATGACTATAAATGACTCAGTTTATTAGGAGAATCTTCAGTGATATCAAAATGCATACAGCGATTATAAAAGTAGATACATCTTGCTGGCTTGGCGGCTGAGTCGTAACTAATCCCCTGTTTACTTCTACGTCAGCACGTGAGCGTCCTTAACTACCTAGCTACGGTGCTCACGCGTGCATCAGCTATTTATTTCTTTCCCCTTGCACGCCGTGCCACCTAACTAAACCCCGTATAACAGGCTACTCTGTTATATTACCTTCCTACCCTAACAAGACTTTTCCCCGAAAAGTCTTAATTCCACAACTCATTTACCCCAAATCTATGACCCAAGACACTTAACCCAATAATCCCACACAATTAAAGTTACTTCTTCTTCGTTTCTGTAAAATCATAAGCAATCCGCTTACATATCTTGCATCAAACAATCTGAACTTATCTCAACTCCCAACTACAAAATTCACATACCTCTAACTCTAACCTGGAACTCTTATTCATCCCAACAATTTATCTTATAGCCAGCCGCCACGACCTATACTCTATACTTCTTCTTCGTTATAATATCCACATATATTATTTACATATCGTAAGTCTATATCACAAAAGCTCATCTTATAATACTCTTCGCAAAGCAACCCGCTTCATTTCATTGATAAAATGTCGATCAAAATTATGGTTAACAAAAATTGAAGATTATTATGTATTTCTACAACTTATCATACTCTCACTAACATCAACAACACAGGATAGACAGGAAAGTGGTTGGTGCGCACCGAAAGTAGTAAGAAGTAGTCACTTTTATCACATTTATCCTCCCATGCACTCTCAAAACTTTATAAGATAAAGTTTTCAAAAACCCAAATCATATAATCTTCAATTATCTTCGTAATAAATGCTCTTGTCAAAAGTTACGTCGATCTAAAACTTCACCCTTCTACTCTCAGGATTAAAAAATATATTTCTACTCTCCAACCTGTATTATTTGCGCTGCTAACAACAGCCAGCAATATATGACTGCACTTTCCCCCTTGCTTATACTATGTTAGTGTCTATCCTTTATCTATAACACACCTTCCCAACCTCCATGGCTTTATTGTTCCTATATTATGATTTCCACTTCTTCTTTCATGCTGTAACCACAGCGTCCCCCAATTACTATTGCCCATGTTCGTTTACTCTGAACATACTTATTCCCAATATATATGATAAGCACAGCCGCCTCTTTTTTTTTTAGTTAAACCACTCTCCTCCCATAATTTAACATGGCATTCAACCCATGTATTTCTATTAACGCTGTCTAATGCAGCTCCTATTTCAACCCCCACATCCATGTGTTTCTATTAACGCTGTCTTTACTCAGAGCGAGCAACTGGTAACTATTTTTCTAACAAGTTCTAACAACTTAAAAATTTCTATACTTAATATTTAACAATGCAAAACGATTGAACATGATAACCAATCGTAATTTATAACAAAACACTTTTCCCCCCTTTTTGTGAACTTGCCTACTTAATCCACTCCCCATGGCTCTCAGTCCACGTTTATTCCAATCGTTGCTGACAACCGCAGCCATTTTCAATGCCAACTATATCCCTCCATGACTCTCAATCCATGTTCAATCATAATTATACCATAGCCACACACATTGACAATGGACATACTTTACTTACTTCCCTTTATAATTCGTTATTCATTATTTAATCCCCCAAAAACTGATATCCACAGTATATGATTACTTGTCGAACATGGCATTCAATCCATGTATTTCTCCCTACCCCATGAAGATCATTTCTTAAAGTTGCCTCATATTTTCTGAACGTAACTCTGCATCCAGAACTCCCAAGGACCCTATTAACAAGTCTCTTTAATATGGACCAGTTCATATTTTATAACTCCCCACAACTGAACGCCAAAAGAAAAAACTATTTTAAACATGGTCAAGGCAACTCAAGAAGTAAAATCATTATAAGTTTTGCAAGTGAAAATAAACAAACAAAGTAATATGCAAGCTAAATAAAACCACAATTCATAAATAACTGGAGTCAAGACAAATCAAAATAGAACACTATCACCCCCCCCCCCCCCCCTCCCCTGGTATTCAAACATGATTTCATATATCCCCACATTTTTCAAAATAAATATACATAATGAAATAATAATCAAGTTCAATTAAAATCAACTACTTATTGTAATCAAACATCATTAGTCTCTATTCTATTCACTACAAAGAACACAAGTCATGCCTATTCCAGTACTCTACAACAAGTTTAACATTTATCTGTACTGTGAACTACAGGTATTGTTTTATACCAATTACGATACTATAAAAATCTTAATATAATCAGCTATATGCCAAACCATCATTACATCAACAACAATTGTATCTCCTGCTATCTGCAGAGTATTTCTTACTAATCTATTTGCCATATCTCCACTTCTTCAATAATGCTAGATTTTTCTCTATAAGTGCCATCTCTACATCAATGTCCTCATTAACCCGAAGAGAACTTAAAATATCTTCCTTCATACTACTATTTCCGTCAGTGTCTGATTTTTCATCCATATCTTGTTCTTCTGTATTTACATTGCTGGCGGCCTCTAATTTTTTTCCTTTCTATATCCAACCTAATCTGTCTATCTTGGTTTCTTAATGACCTTTCTAACAGTGGCATATCCTCGTCACTTGATGAACTTTCTCTAATTCTCTTTTGTCTTTTAACTTCTCTTTCTTTTTGTCTATCTATCCTCCTCTTCACTGCTTGTCTGGTATTCTTACACGGAGCGGTTACTTCCTCCTCCATAGATTCAACACTATTATAACCATCATACGTATTATTTTCTTCTCTCATAAGAGTTTTCGGTATTGTTTCCGCTTGTTCACAAGTTTCGTCGTAAAATGGTGTTGTTATTATTTGTTTTTGTACCAGTTCTTTTCCAAAATCCGAGGGTATCGCATATTTAACTCGTCTGACGAGTTGTCCATCTGAGTATAACCCTTCCGAATAATTATTATTATTATCATCTCCCTTATCCTCATTATCTCGTCTTAAATGCTCCACATGTGAACGTGCCACATGTCCTGTAATTTGGTTCTTGATACTATATGATACTGGACCTAGCTTTTCTAAAATGTAATATCCTGGAATCCAATGAGCATCAAATTTGGAGTTTCTTCTATGTTTCTTATAGTAAACCCTATCACCTACTTTAAATTCTTGTAGTTGTGTATTTTTATCTGCGTACTTTTTCTGTCTTTCTCTGGCTTTAATTATATTGCTTCTCAACCTTAAATGTGCTTTGTGCATTTCTTGTAAAATCATTTCCTGAAAATCCTCCCCCATATATTTTCGTCTAGGTTTTAACAGATTGTCAATTGGGAGTATTGGTTCTCTTCCGTGTAGCAAGTAAAATGGTGAAAAACCTGTCCCTTCATTTTGGTGTGTTCGTATCTCCCCCAGTGCTGGTCCCAAGTAAAGATCCCAGTCCCTATCATGTTCCTCTACATTTTTTGCTAATATATTGTATAATGTCCGATGTTGTCTCTCATTTTTCGCATTTGAGGAAGGTCTATAATAAGAAGTTTTTATGTGGGCGATATTCAAATCTTGTAATAATTTCTCAAACTTCTTGTTTACGAACTCCTTTCCATTATCTGTGAGTACTGTCTGTGGGCAACTAAATCTTGGTATATATTCTTGTAGAAAAATATTAATAATAGAATCAGCGCTCTTATCTGGAATTGGATATACCTCTGGCCAAAGACTATAGCAATCCACAATATGAAGTAGATATACATTCCCCGATAACGTTTTAGGATGAGGACCTGAAATATCTAAACTCACTTTCTGCATTGGAAACTGAGGAATATCAGTTTCTTGTAAGGGACATTTAATTGTTTTCATATTTCTTAACCTACATTTCTCACATGCGTCAACGTACTTATAAACACTCTTAAACATATTTGGCCAATAATACTTTTTCTTGAGGGCTTTGCACAATTTGTCACGGCCAAGATGACCATTTTCATCATGATATGCCCTCAAAACCTTGTTTTCTAATTGTTTCGGAATGTATTTCCTCAATTCCGCCTCTTCACCTTTTTTATTCATATAATATAACTGCCCATCTTGCTGCAACTCTATAAAATTCTTTTTGAAAGTGTTTTCACCTGTTTCTTTCAACTTTTGTTTAATTTATATTACTCTTGGGTCCATTTCTTGTTCATTTTTCATATTAAAATGTAGTAACTGGGGTCCTTCCGCTAATGATTCAGAATCTTGTTCTGTCTGTGAACTTCCAAAATTTTCTCTATTTAACTTGGCAGAATCTAGTATGTTTACTTGCCAGTTTCGGTCGTCTATCTCTGGTTCTCCCTCATCTTCAGTATCCTCAGATATCTCTGGATATGGGATTCTGGACAATAAATCGGCACAGGTGTTCTGTTTACCTGAAATGTACTCTACTTTTGCGTTATAACCTTGCAAATTCAACGCCCATGTTTGTATTTTCCTGTTTTGTACTGGGGCCTCTAGTAAAGACTTTAATGGCATGTGATCAGTTTTAATAATGAAATTGGCGTTATGTAAGTAATAATCTAGTTTCTGCAAGGCATAGTGTATAGCGTATGCCTCTTTCTCTACTGTCGCCCACTTCTTTTGAGACTTGCTAAGTTTGTGTGAGAGAAAGTAGATTGGTCTTTCGTTCTTAACTCCTGGTATTCCTGAATTTTCGCCTTCATATGGTTGCGTTAAACATGCTCCTATGGCATTATCTGAAGCATCTGTATATAAAATCAATTGTTTGTTTAGATCTGGATGTGCCAATAATGGAACTATTGTTAAACTATTTTTCAAAAAATCAAATGCTTTCTGACAATCTTCATTCCATTTAAATCTTGCGTATTTGCAAGTCAGGTTTGTGATGGGTTCTGCTATTTGTGCGAAATTTGGAACGAACCGACGATAGTACCCACACATACCGATAAAAGCCCTAACTTCCCTCACGTTGGTCGGAGCAGGTAATTCTCTAATGACTTTCACTTTGTCCTGATCTGGTTTAATTCCTTCTCTATCGATGATGTACCCCAAATACTTAGTTTCTGTTTTTAGGAATTCACATTTACTGAGTTTCAATTTAACATCGTGTAATCTTAGCCTATCAAATACTAATTTTACATGTTTCAGGTGGTCTTGTACGTCTCCTGCTGTGTAGATCAAAATGTCGTCTATATATGCTAATGCGAACTTTTGCATGCCTTCTAATACTTGATTTATTAATAACATATAATGAGAAGGCGCAGTCCGTACCCCAAAAGGCATACGTAAAAATTCGTAAGAACCTGCGTGAGTACAGAAAGCACTTTTCTTCTGAGCATCTGGCGACATGGGGATGCACCAAAATCCTGACCTTGCGTCTAGCGTAGTAAAGAAGGTAGACCCATTAAGTAGCCCCAAAATATCATCAATCACCGGCAATGGATAAGCTACATTCTTGGTGATTTTGTTCAGGGCCCTGTAGTCACAGCAGAACCTGTGACTACCGTCCTTCTTGGTCACAATTACGATCGGAGATGACCATTCTGACTTGGATCTTGTTATTATTCCTGCTTTAAGCATATCTTCTATTGCTTTTTCTACAATCTCTCTATTCCTTAGAGGAGTTCTATATGGTTTCAAACTGATTGGTGGATGATTTCCTGTGTCTATTTCCATAGTAACTGTCTTGGTTTTACCCAAATCCAAGTCATTAATAGCAAAAACATCCTGGTTTTCTCTTACTAATTCTTCCAATACTTCCTTATACTCTTGCGGAGCTTTCAATTGTGATAATAACTCTTGTTCCCTCTTCAAGACTGCCGTTGTTTTGTCTACTGAATGTACCCGAGATGGATGTTTTCTGAATGCATGGATCAATTCATCATTCCGTCTTTTCCAACTTCCTGCTACTTCTATTTCTGGTATTAATGGGGACTTCTGGATACTCATTTATTGTCAATTCCTCTTTAACTGTTGTTAATATGCTGTTAAGATCACGTGCTATTTTGCAATCACACACCCTCTATACAATTTAATGCTCCTTCCCTGTGTTGTTAAAAATCATTACTGGAAAACTGAAGTGTCTGTCTAACATCATTATTCCATCTGTGACCTCTAACCCTGGTTCATCTATTTCTATCTCTCTCTAACCTCTGTTACTGTAACTGTTTGTCCTATCGAAAAATAAGGATTTTTTTTTATTTTTGCTTGATGACCGTCTGTGGTTAAAGTCATGGAATGTTTTTACTCTGACCAGCGCCGATACGTGCATATCTTCTCTAAATCAACATAGACATCTTGTAAATCTCAACTTATGTACATCAAAATAAAGTCTTACACCATTTTTCAGTAAGACATCCCTACCTAGGATCATGTTCCTACTTAAATCTTTGACCACATGAAAAAGATGTCTCACGTTTATTCCTCCCAACCTAAAGTTGATCATTGTTTGTCCAATCACTTCTAAATTTTGTCCAGTAACCGAGTGAAGGGTATCCTGATTCCTAAATATTCTGAAATTCTTTAATATGCTATATAAAAATTTGTCCTTGATTACACTGACTTGAGCTTCCGAATCAATCAATGTTCTAATTCTAAATTTTCCTATTTCTATAATGCATGAACTTGGATCAGTCATATTCACTGAGAACTGTTTTATCTCTCCAAGTTGAGGCCATTTTCTATATTCACTATTTCTACCTGTTCTCCTATACTTGTTATTCGGGTAATCAACATATTCCTTAATTCTTAGGGCCTTTTTATTTTCCCTCCTACCGCAGGTCCTACTCAGTAAGTGGGATGCCAGTTTCCCTGCGTTCCTGTCCTTGCAAAATTTCTCTGCATTTCTCCAAAATTCCTATTTGGTCTACTATTCACATTTCCATTCTGTGCACTAACCTGAGCACGTCTGTTGCCACACAATCTAAAAGTGTGTCCCCTCTGTCCACAATTCCAACAGACCATATTTGTACTAGCTACTGTCTCTCTTATAGGATTTCTCATTTGTCTTCCTCTATCTTGATTAATTTCGTTATTATTTCCCAGCAGTGTCTGTATTTCTCCCCGTCTTCTCCATCCGTACCTTGCTTGTCCTATCTCCATAGGTTCCTCAATTCTATCTTCTCTATTGCTTCCTATTTATCGTCCTACCCTTAGTCTAAATCTCCTTCTCAAACTTTCTTCCTGTACAGCTATATCCACAGCCTGTGATAATCTTGCAGGATTTTCCCTCATAAGCTTGAATTTAAGTCCATCCGACTTTATTCCATCAACGAATATTCCAACTAACATCCTTTCTACCTCTTCACCCTGTACGTTCTGTCCTAGAAACGCCTCCTCAGCTAGATTAATTAACCTATCACTGTATAGTTGCACACTTTCTCCATTGTTCTGCTTAGACTGTCTCAGTACTGAAAATGCATGTTGAGGATCTGTGATCTCCGCGTATTTATGAGCTAGATCATCTTTAAAATGTTCCCAAGTCTCATCTGCCCCAGCTTCTAATTTCCTCCTAATATGATCCGAAACTGGTGTTACTGTGGCCTGGTAAGCAATTTTTTTTCTTTTCTTCATCCGTGGCTCCTACCAGGAAAGCGTGTTTTTCTACCGCTGTCATCCATTTCTTAAAATCTCTTGCCTTGCCCACTGAATTTTTCAATGTCTGTACCTACCCCTTGCTGTTTTATTGCTGTGTTAAGTCTGCCTATTGCTCTACCTACTCCACCCAAAATTTGTGTCAACGAAGCCTCATCCTGTGCCATTTTAATATTTTTGTTAAATACCCCAATTACTTCACTCAATAATAATATTGCACAATTACAATGTTATAATTACATATAATCAATATAATTTTTATGTTTAATTATACGTTAAGGATACAACGTGAGGCGTATACAGGCTGTACTTTCCAAGCGACGAGTGTTCTTCAAAATTCTCCTAAATGACGAGCGTGATATTTGCTTCTGTTCTGTCTCAGTTTCGCTCCCGGAAAACCTCTGGGTTCAGGTATCTGGCTTCGCCTGTGTGATGGGCAACTTCGGACTTCACCCGTGGATGGGCACTTCTGACTTCTGATTTCTGACTTCACCCGTGGATGGGCACTTCTGACTTCTGATTTCTGACTTCACCCGTGGATGGTACAACTTCTGTATTGTTTTGGCTTCTGATTTCACCCGTGGATGGGTACAAACTGTATCGTTTTGAGCTCAACCTTAGTCAGGTAAACAAGACGATTGAAATAGGCTATCCTCTTTAGCAGAGTCGGCAACCATTATGCCCAATCGCCTCAGAGGAACCCAATGCAGCTGGATCGCATATTATGAAAAAAAATCGTCATGACCTGATCGTTATTAAAATAAGACGATGTTTCTTCAGCGTTGTAGCGGCTGAGTTAGAGCGGCGGCGGCCTTTAACAGTGACAGCGTCTGAGTTGAATCAAAGCCTGACTTTGAACCAGTTTCCTGACCTTCACACAGGTCACAACGATCGATTCAGCAAAATCCCGAGCTGGCCTGCAGCTGCTGTGTCTTTCCAATTAACCAGAGAAAATGTTGTGGTAAGATCCTCCATTCTCAGTAACGTGTGTTAAAAAAAAAACGTTCCTTACCGTGCCGATGTTATTTAATTTCCGCGCAACAGCCCAAGGTTTTCAGAATCTTGCGTCACGGCACCAATTTGAGTCTTCTAACAGTGCGACAAGACTCAAAAGCAACTGCATGTAGGAAGTCAAGCCAACGATGACTATAAATGACTCAGTTTATTAGGAGAATCTTCAGTGATATCAAAATGCATACAGCGACTATAAAAGTAGATACATCTTGCTGGCTTGGCGGCTGAGTCGTAACTAATCCCCTGTTTACTTCTACGTCAGCACGTGAGCGTCCTTAACTACCTAGCTACGGTGCTCACGCGTGCATCAGCTATTTATTTCTTTCCCCTTGCACGCCGTGCCACCTAACTAAACCCCGTATAACAGGCTACTCTGTTATAGTTGCCTTAACGGAACACCATCTTAATATATAGTGGGTTCCCGAGAGGTTGACACCGGGGAAACTGGGGGATGCGACAGCGCTCTGCACAGCAAGCTGAACACCGTTCCAAATGCTCTTACCCTAACTGGGGTAGGAGGGAACGGGATGTGGACTTATGCTCCAGGGGAATTTCCCTGAAAATTAATTATTCTCCTGGATCGAAGTTCGAGTTCCGGGAACCCTATTGTATAGTGGTTAATCACAAAGAGAACCAGAGGGAGTGGAAGTGTGTTGTCATCGGCCCTCCTTCAGGGCCATTGTGTTTCTATGTACCATTAACAAACTAATCTGGTGGGTTGTGTCATTTAGAGGTCTTTGCAGGGCGGAACCAGTTCGCAGACACCATGACCAGATACCCAGCCCTACTCTATGCCAATCCCGTAATGTGGACGGTTCAGCCAGCGCTTGTTAGCACCCAGACCTAGTTCATCTTCGGCAGTGTATCCTGGCCTGTGAGGGTGCCGGCCGTCTCATGGCGACACCGGCCTATGCTGAGTACGCATGGGTAAAGTGTACCCACTGGTGGTAAGTCTGAGTCCCGCTATTCACACATGGTGTTGTCTTTGGCAGGTTCTACCTTGTGAGAGACCTAATTGACGGGACCAGAGAGAGATGACTTGGTGACGGTGGTAGCATTGCTAGCTTACCTGCGTGAAGTGAGGTGACGCTTCTACGCAGCACCCCGTCGCAGTGAAGTCTCAACTACGACACAGTCCAGTCCTCGTCGTCGACCTCTAAGTTGATCTTCAGTCAGTCCACCTGGTATTATGATGGCTACGGGCGAGTATATTGTCCTCGTGTATGTGATCATTCTGACATTGTGACCCACTAGCCCAACTATTAGGGTAGAACTACATCACCCTTTACTTCAGGATGGCCTGGTGTTTCTGAAACAGTCTAAAACTTCATGGTAGGAATATTGGTGACATTAGCTACAGGGTCACCGGCTACAGGTATTTACTTTGAGTGAAAGAGGCCGCTTGATCATAGCCATTGACTTCTTGCCAACTT
Organism: Cepaea nemoralis; assembly: GCA_014155875.1. Lineage (NCBI taxonomy): Eukaryota > Metazoa > Mollusca > Gastropoda > Stylommatophora > Helicidae > Cepaea > Cepaea nemoralis. Next base: position 604,694 of record JACEFZ010010959.1, on the reverse strand, counting down.
CAAGTGCTTATAGGACCGGTGATAGTAATCTTGATAACTACAGGGGTCACAAGTTATCTTACTGACCTTGAACTTCATTATACGGTGGCTTCCCCGGACATTTATATATCACCAGCCTTACCAGTGAACCTGTAGTTGATTGGCTTCCATGGATGTTATTCAGACGTCATCACTTACCCAAGCCACTCGGAGTCACCACATCGACTCGATAGTCAATCCGGCTGAATCTACACCTAGCCAGAGACATTCGACGCTGAGTGACAAGATAAGTAACATCCTTAGTCATGTGGTATCGTGCTCTGTGTACAGTGGTGATTAAGACGTTCTGAGGTTACTCCAGATAGCCCTATCTTCTATCGCCTGGCAGTTGCCAAGATTCTCTCATGAACATTTTCATTGTTGACATTCATCTTGTACATTATACCATCTAGTCACTATGTGTAGATACCATAGTTGTGTCATGTTTTCTGGACGAGAGGTGAAAGGGGTATAGTCCCGTGGTTGATAGTGAGAGAGACAGGAATCCAAGGGCTGGAGGGGTCTGTATACTGAGATTGATCGTATTCCCAGAGTGCCTCTATCCCGTTATTAAGGTGTGACAGTATCCTTCCCTCACCCCAGGGAAAACTGTGATAGTGCCACCGCCATCGTGTTTTGTTTGTTCTGTAAGGCCTCATCTCATCTCATCTCATCTTGTTCCTCTTGTAAATTGCGGTGTCAGTGTGAAGCATACACATAGGGAGAGTAACCGTTTATGGGCTTCATATATCGTGATTTCCATGTACTCTGTAATTCCCTCTGTCCGTCCGTCGTTTACAAAGTCAATCTCATCTTTTGTTTCCGATTAATCTGTACTAATTGCTTGTTGTGGTATGCTGTTAGTTGGTAGTTTTAGTCACTGATATATGGACAGTCCATCAGAACATGCGGATAAACGGATGGACACTCTGGAAAGACAGAGTTGCGTCCCGGAAATACTGGCACTGCTGCAACGCAGTGGTGGTATTGGCTCCACCGGTAAAACGGTGGGGCCGACAGCAGACCGGGCTGACAACTCCTAATGATGTATAATGTCTTTGTCGCGTCAAACGGAAGAACAAATAGATGCCCCTTGGATCCTCCAAAAAAAGGGGGAGGGGCATGAAAGATCCACCAGTGACCACACGTTGACGATTCAGACCGTCCAACCGACCATGACCCCAGTGGAACAACCAGGCTGGGCATGCGTCTGTGGTAAAAGTATAACAGATCACGGAGAGTCTGAATATAACGTAATGCAACTGCATATATATCAAGTCCGGGTAGTGGGGTAGGGGTATCCCCTATCAAAGGAGAAGTAAGGCGCCTCCTTCCCTCCGCTAGCCTACGGGACACCCTTGGGCAAGGTGGAGTACCCGTTTAGCCCCCCGATCAGGGTTACGTGAAGCCATGGGTGCAGGTGGTGGATGAAGATGCAGAGCAGCCAACAGATAGTTGTAGGTTATGGTCTCCACCTTCACGACGGTAGGCAGAGGATCTCTTTTTTGAGGAGACAATGGCTACGGTCACTGACCAGTATGGTCACTGCTAGGAAGGAAAGCAATGGCAAACTACCTTCTTTACACATGCCAAGAAAATCATGTTGTGTGAAATCATCGATAATCAGAGAAACGGCGTAAATGGGTGCTCCATAGGAGCAACCTCGCCCGGTAGGGATAGTCATGCGCACCAGGTGACTCCAGACCGTCAACAGGCTACTAGGTGCAACAGATTAATATCATTGAAAGTAGGAACTTGGAACGTTAGAACAATGAATGCAGATGGAAAGTTAGAAAACATCAAAAAAGAAATGAAGAGAGAGAAGATTAACATATTAGGAATATCGGAAACGAGATGGAAAGGAGCAGGGATAAGGACAGGAGAGGATTGTAAGATTATTTACTCTGGGGGAGAAGAACAGCAAAGAGGTGTAGCCATTATATTAGATAAGCAAACATCAAATTCTGTCAAAGGATATCAGGCTGTGTCAGACAGAGTCCTATTAGTAAAATTAAATGGAAGACCTTTTAAAATAAATGTCATTCAAGTATATGCCCCAACAAGGTGAATGCAGTGAAGAAAGCATAGAGGAATTTTATAATGACATGGAGTCTGCTTTGAAGAACTGCAAAAAATCAGAAATAAATATCATAATGGGTGATTTCAACGCAAAAATAGGACAGCAAGGCGATGGATGCAGTGTAGGCAACCATGGTTTGGGAGAGAGAAATGAAAGAGGATACAGACTTGTAGAATGGGCAAAAGAACAAGAAATGGTTGTAGGAAACACCTGGTTTAAACAGCACCCTAGAAGATTATGGACATGGAGGAGTCCAGACAGCAGGATTAAAAACCAGATAGATTACATCCTGATTAGCAAAAGGTTTCGAAATGCGTTAACAGTCGTAAAAACAGTTCCAAATGCAGACTGTTACAGTGATCACAGATTAATTACAGGCACATTGAGGGTAAAGTTAAAGAAAGTCAAGTATACAGCAGGAAACCCTAAATATGACTTGTGCAAATTGAAAACTGACAAAGAAATACAAGATAATTTTAACATAGAAGTAAAGAACAAATTTGATATATTGTCTGATCTAGAGATCCTATTTCAAGATGTAGATGATCAATGGGAAATGATGAAGAATTCAATCAGTTGTGCAGCAGAAAAAACTATTCCAAAAGTAAAGAAAGTGGGCCGTAAGACATGGATGACTGAAGAAATTTTACAACTAATGGAAACAAGAAGACAGAACAAAAATAATCCTGCCAAATATGAAGAAATTCACAGAAAAGTCAGAACCTTATGTAAGGAGGCAAAAGAAACATGGCTTGAGAAAAATTGCAGAGAAATTGAAAAACAACACAACAGTAACAATGCGAAACTAATGCACAAAAGAATTCAGGAGCTTACTAATCAAAGAACACGTACATCAGCAGGCTGCCTAAAGACAAAAGATGGAAGAGTCATAATAGAAAAAGATCAGATCTTACATGAATGGTCAGATTACGTGAAAAACCTTTATGACGATAACAGAGACGAACAGTATAATGTTCAAAATAATAATGAAGGACCAGCAATTTTGAAGATGGAGGTTCAGAATGCTCTTAACCACATGAAATCTGGCAAGACCCCCGGTTCAGACAGCGTCACAACAGAAATGATTAATGCTTTAGAAGAATATGGAATAGATAAAGTTACCAGTCTGCTTAATACAATATATGATACTGGAAATATACCTCAGGAGTTATGTAATTCTGTATTTATTGCAATCCCAAAGAAATCGGGAGCCTTGGAATGTGATCAACATCGAACAATTAGTATAATGAGTCACATCACAAAGATTTTGCTAAGAATTATCATGCAAAGAGTTAGGAGGAAAATACAACCTGAAATAGGAGAAGAACAATGTGGGTTTGTGGAAGGCAAGGGTACAGTAAATGCTGTGTATATACTGAGAACCATAATCGAACGTTCTATAGAAGTAAACAAAGATCTACACCTTTGCTTTATTGACTACACAAAGGCTTTTGATAAAGTGAGACATGTCAACATGATAAGGATGCTTGAAGATCTACAAATTGATGGAAAAGATCTTAGACTTGTAAAAAACATATATTGGAAACAACAAGCTGCCATAAGAGTTGATAATGAAGTAAGCCAATATCAGCCTATTAAAAGGGGTGTGAGACAGGGATGTGTAATGTCTCCAGATCTGTTTTCCCTGTACAGTGAAAGTATTTTCAGAAATATTGAAGATATGGAAGGAATCAACATTGGGGGACGATGCATCAATAACATTAGATATGCAGATGATACAGTCTTGATTGCAGACAATGAACAGGACCTGCAAAATTTAGTAGATGCGATTGTTACACACAGTGAACAACTAGGGTTAGAATTAAATTGTAAAAAGACACAGATTATGGTCGTCACTAGGAAGGACGTAATACCACAATGTAATATACAAGTAAATGGGAATATTCTTCAACAAGTGAGTAGGTACAATTATCTCGGAACAGTAATAACATCTGATGGGAGATGCCTTGAAGAGATTAGAACAAGAATCGCCATGGCAAAAGTAGCCTTTAGCAAGATGAAAAACATATTGACCAATAAAAAGATGTCAATTGAAACGAGAAAAAGAGTGTTGAGATGCTACATAGAACCTGTACTTTTATATGGATGTGAAGCGTGGACAATGAGCAGTCAGGCTGAAAAACATCTGATGGCTGTAGAGATGTGGTTTCTGAGGAAAATGCAAAGAATACCATGGACAGCCAGAAAGACCAATGAACAAGTCCTTCAAGAAACAAATGAAGATCGTAAATTGATTAGAGAAATTAGACGTAGACAGTCAAAATTCTTTGGGCATGTTATGAGAAGAAATGGATTGGAGAATTTGGTGACAACTGGTAAGATCGAGGGGAACAGACCAAGGGGAAGACCTAGAAGCAAGTACCTGGATGGCTTGGCCTTGTGGCATGGTCGAGACAGAAACACGGAGCTGATCCATGACTCTGGTGATCGAGTGAGATGGCAGAACATGACCGCCCACGCTTACCGGCATGGCACATGATGGATGGATGGATATATCAAGTCAAGGCTCCGGCCAAAGTGTAAACGTGTCGGTTTATTGTCCAAGGTATAAAAGTATGTACAGCAAATTGAAAACACCTCTAGTTAGTTTGCAGGCCGAGTTGGAACTCAACTATGTTTATCTTCTACGTCACGCGTGAGCATCCCTAACAACTAGTCCAATCGTGCTCACGCGTGCATCATTCACTACCTATTCATTTCCCAAAACCCTTTTCTATTGCACAGCATCTATCTCCTAAACTACTAACAGAGATGGTGCTTTGTTATAAAAGCTCCGCCTCCTACCGGTGAATGCGAATTCACGCTGGGCGAAAGAAGTGCGAGAGTACGTCTGTCAAGGGGTGGGTAGGGTATGAATGGAACTCACACCTGCACGAGTGTTTGTTGGTGCGTGAAGCATGTTTTATAACGAGGAGAAAATAATTCTCATGTTGAACTGGGGATTACTGGTGGAAACACGGTCCAGGTCGGACGTGTCGTAACGAGTGCTAGAAGGGCACAAGCATAGGACCGGTTTATATTATATTTTAGTTTAGGAGTGATAGCATCTGTTCATATTTTAGTTTAGAATAACGGTGTGATTAGATGCAAATATAAACTGTCGTAAATATGAAGCTGCGAAATAGATGACGAAAACAACGTGGACTTCTGTTATGTTCTTTAGTTGAACTTGTGACTTTAGCGCGAGAGTTGCAAATAGCAAGTGACTAGCAAACGTGGGCAAGCAATCACGATTTGATAGCAAAGTATTCAGAAGATAATAAATCATGGCGCAGAAATCGTTAACTATTAAATACGGAGCACATAATAAGCGCCATGAGAAAATTACAACCATGGAGTCGACTTGCCCAGTAGAAAGACGAGCAGAAGCGAGCTAATAGGGTTGGCCTAAAAGTCGCTTCATGACATGTAAAATGCGGGCTCGTCCTTAACACGAAACCCTTGGGACCAAAAATGTAAAATTCAGCTCTTCCCTAACACGCAATCCTTGGGACCAAAAATGTAAAATGCGAGTTCGTTCCTAACACGAAATTCTTGGGACCAAAATTAGATTATCGGCAAGAGAATCCTTACTTATTTGGAGGACTTTTAATTAAAGTATCTGAGCCATGTTTACTAAATACCTTGAAATAATTGTCGCGATGTGTTTAAAGAACGCCAATGTAAAACACGGGCTCGGTCCAACACTGAATTTTCGGGACAAAATATTCTAAACGGAAAGCCAAGATGAGAATCAACGCAAATTCTGAAATTATAGATTAATGATCCTGATAGAACTGTTACACAAAGAGGTCACTCATAGTATATTTAATAGAATGCCAATGGACTCATAACGAGAATGAAACTAGTGCCAAATATATATATATATATCCATTCATTCATTCATTCATTCATTCATTCATTCATTCATTCATTCATTCAGTAGAATGTCCTTTGCAGAACCTCGCTCCCATAACAATCTTCCAGAAAACGTCTCGATCATAAGCAAGATGTCCTGCCTCCGATACACCCATCTGGAGATCATCCGCCACATCCTGCACCCATATTCTCTTTGGCCTTCCTCTTCCTCTCTTCCCAGGCATATACCCCTCCATTATTGTTCTCTCCAAACTTTCGTGATGTTTCAAGTGACCAAAATAGTTCAATTTTCTTTGTTTTATCTTTTTTAATAGCCAACCTTCTTCAATATTCAGCTCTTGAAGTATGGATGCATTTGTTCTTTTCTTTACCCAAGATATTCTTAGAACTCGTCTATAACATTTATATTCAAAGGCATTTATGCGCTGTTAAGCTTGTTTAGTAAGTATCCAGGTCTCACAGGCGTATGTTGCAATGGGAAAGATGCATGCTCTTAAAAATCTAATTTTTGTAGTTCTGTCTGTCCCATTCCATAATGTATTCAGTTGTTTTAGTCTTTGAAGAGCAATTGATAGTCGTCGTTTAATTTCTTTTATTGTATCACCGTTGTTGGTAATCAATGACCCAAGATATTCAAAATTTTCCACCACCTCCAATTTTTCCTCATTAACATATGTTTCTTTCTCCATAGTAGTTTTATTTGTATGCATTATCTTTGTTTTTGCAATGTTAAGATACAAGTTGTGATTTTCACTATTCAATTTGGTTGAGGCTATTAGGTTTTCTATATCATTCTGTGTTGTGGATAGCAATACTGTATCGTCAACATATCGAATCTCTGGTATGTCAAGACCACTGATATTTAGGGCATCATATAGCCCCCTGTTTATATCATCTCTTACATTTCTCATTATATTTTCGGTGTGCAGGTTAAAGAAATAAGAGGGACAGCACACATCCCTGATGGAGTCCTTGCTTGATGTCAAACCAATCTGATGTCTCGCCATCTATTCTAACCGCTGCTTGTTGGTCTAGATAGAGCATTCTTATGAGTTGTATTAAATGTTGTGGAAAGCCCATATTCCTCATGATTTCCCAAAGTTTCTGATGTTGTACACAGTCTAATGCCTTTGAATAATCCACAAAACATGAGAATAGGTTTACATTAAATTCTCTGCACTTCGCTATTATTAAACGCATTGATTGATTGATTTATTGATTTAGGAACCGACATCACAGCATATTAAACCCATATTGAGAATGTGATCTCTTGTTCCTCTTCCTTGTCTAAATCCAGCTTGAACCACGTTAATTTCTTCTTCCATTTTCTTACCAAGTCTTCCCATTATGATTTTAGTAGAATTTTGCTTGCATGACTGATCAGGGCAACAGTTCTATAGTTGGTGCATAATTTCAGGTTCCCATTTTTTGGTATTGGAATGAAGATCTTCCAATCTTTTGGCCATATACCATATTTCCAAATCTTTGTACATAATGCATGATATATGTGTATGCTTTCTTCTCCTCCCGCTTTAATTAGTTCAGCTGGTATCTCATCACATCCAGGTGATTTACCATTCTTCAGGTTCTTAATTGTCCATGCAATCGCATCTAATGAGGGTTCAGGTTCTGTCTCTGCTGTCGTTGGCTCACTATCTCATTCATATCCTCACTGTCATTCACATCATACATTCTACTGCAATACTCCTGCTATCTTTCTAGAATTTGCTTAGATTCTGTTAAGGTATTTCCCATCTTGTCACAGATAACATTCTATTGAGGTTGAACATATCTTGTCAATAACTTCATTTCTTTGAACATTTCGTAATCTCTTCCAGTCTTATGATATTGCTCTATTCTGGTACAGCAATCTTTTATATATTGATTTTTGTCCTTTCTTGTGTACTTTCTTATTTCTCGAGTTTAAGATTTATACTTCATCCTGCTGTTATCGGATTACCTCCATTCTGTTTCAGTTCCCTTCGTTGTTTTATTAATTTTAATGTGTCTGATGGCTTAAGTTGCTTTTTCTTGGTCGTAATTAAATATTTGGCTGCAGTTATCAAGATATCTCGAGCTTGTACTGCCAGTTCATCAGGTGTCATTTCCTCTTGTACAAACATTAAGACCCCAAAACGATTCCTAACTTCTACAGTGTATGCATCTGGTATTTTTGTGAGATCAAAACGAAGTGGCCTTGGTCCTCGGGTAAGTTTTTGAGTTTTAATTTCAGATCTGCTTCTAATAACTGATTAGCGTATCACAGTCTACACTTCGTAAGGTTTTTGCAGATGTTATGCTTGATCACCATCTTCTTTGTATTAAAATATAATCTGTCTGATTTTTGGTAATACTGTCCGAAGAGTCTTCTTGGGTTATGGTTTCTTGGCAAGTTTTGCAGAAGGTAGTTTGCCATTGCTTTCCTTCTGGGCAGTTACTGTACTAGTCGGTGGTCATAACCGTTGTCTCTACTGATGAGATCATCTGCCTATCGCCACAGATTGCAAGACCACTAACAACAATCTGTCGGCTGCGTTCATATATATATATATATATATATATATATATATATATATATATATATATATATATATATATATATATATATATTGCCTATATGGCACTCTTCCGAATTCCGATCCCAAATAGTTCTGCAGTGAATATATATATATATATATATATATATATATATATATATATATATATATATATATATATATATATATATATATATATATATATATATATATTATAATGGAAACAATGTCATTTGGGACAGCATCCTACGCAAGACAACTTTCAAAATACACCATAGGGAAATCCCAGCGTCAGGAGTTTTCCGATATCGTGATGTGTATTATGTTAAAAACACAGACAAAAAGTTTTCACAACAATACGGAGATTCCCACTGACGTAATTGCACGAAGTAAATTCGAAAAATGGCCTTTCGATGTAAGGAAACATAGGCGTGGGGCAGAGTTACAAGTAAGACATGTATCGAAACATATCTCTGTACTTTAATACGAATTATAAAAGTACAGTGCCGAAAAGAACACAAGGCAAAACTGTATTAGACATGTTGAATCGACATTCTTTGTGTAAATGTTTCTTCACTGGATCATCGAGTGAAATTAATATTCAGAAAATATAGTTGTTGCAGTTTGTGATTAGACAAACATTGAAAAAATATCCCTTGAAACAAGTAAAGAGTTTCAAGTACCTAGGAAGTATATGTGATTGCCCGGTGTGACACAAGATAATGGTGTCACCAATACCGGCATCCCCTGCAGTGCCGTAGTTTGCCCATTCCTGGTCTAACTAAAAGATGACCTTGTCCTTTTGGAAAACAGACGGGGAGCATGTGGGGAATGCCTGGAATGCCGTGATGTATTAGATGTCAGAGCCATCGTAAATGAGGAGAGAATTGTTCCACGATGATACGCGGGTCATGAGATTGGAGCAGTAGAAATTGGGTGGGGTATCACACTGGTTTGTGTATGCATGTGGTGTCTAAAATGAGTGATCTATGTCCGTGATTGCCGGTCTCTCTGGCTGAGGGGTTACACCACTTTCTCCGTAATCCCGTTTATCCACGCAGGGTCTCGCAGCAAGGCGAGAACTGGAAGCGGTTCGACCTGCGCTCGTGACTTGCGGGATAATGAGTCGGCCGCTCAGAAATCAATGGCAAACTACTGAGCGTAGTCTTGCCAAGAAATCAACATACAGCTGAAAGATGCTGATGTTGACAGCGATGTCCTGTAAAGGATATGCAAAAAAAAAAAAAATGTCCGTGATTGACTGTTGTTATAATAATATATTGGTCAGATTATATGGCTTGTTTATTAATGTTTAGTAGACAGGGTCAATAGTGGAATAGTCACATCTTTCTGGGTTTTATTTCAGCCATGTGTTCACGTTGTAAATAAATGATGCAGATGTCCTAAATTTAGTATTTTGCTAGGTGTATGAACAAATTAGTGCATGCCAACTTACAGGATGTTGTAATCAACTCCAGCTGTTGTTTTTTCGTCATTTACTATACAATTTTACGCTCAGTAGTTAGCCGAATAGCGGGTTAGGCGAATCCCTTATCAAACAGGAGGCAAGGTGTCTCCATCCATCTCCAGCCTGCGGAACACACTTTGGTAAGGCGGAGTGCCCATTTACCCCCTTCCCCGATCAGGGACACCACGTGAACATGTTGTGGATGGCGCTGGGGAGACGTCCACAGATAGTTAAAGTCTCAAGTTTCACAATAGGCAGAGGATATCGTTATGGAGACAATGGCTACGATCAACGACCAGTATGGTCACTGACAAGAAGGAAAGCAATGGCAAACTACCCTCTTTTCACATGCTTTGAATATCATATCTTTTCCAATCTTAGTCCAAGTGAACGAGATTAAAGGGAGTATAAGAACTGCGGTAGGTAATTACATGTGCTACGCCACCGTCATCCGGCTACTTATTGTATGCACATCACGAAGTAATGCCTTTGTCATAGGTACATGAATGTTAGGACACGCATGTATGTTGCTAGGCTGGTAAACATCAAGCAAAAAAATCAAAAGAACAAATGTTAATATCTTTGGATTATGTGTGACAAGACAGATTGGAGCATAACAAATATAACATAATTTACTCATCATCATCATCATCATCATCATCATCATCATCATCATCATCATCATCATCATCATCATCATCATCATCATCATCATCATCATCATCATCATCATCATCATCAAGTGCCATGCCTGCTGGCACAGGTGTTCATGTCTCTCCGCAGATCTCGGTCTTTGGTGTTCTGGATCAACTCTGCTGATGATATTCCTCCATGCCACCGTCTCAATCCATCCAGCATAATTTCTCTTGGTCTGCCTCTGCCTCTCTTCCCCTTGATCTTTCCAGTTGTCACTGATGTTCTCCAATGCCTCTCTTCTCATCACATGACCAAAGAAAGCTGTTTGTCTCATTCTTATTGTTGTATATAATGTTCTAGTTTCATTAGCCTCTTTCAAGCAGTCGTTGTTAGTTACTCTGTCAGTCCAAAGAATTCACAACATTCGTCTCAGGAACTGCATCTCTGTTGCTTCCAAGTTCTTTCTAATTTGTTCATTTACGAAGATTCACTGTCATACAGCAAAACAGGTTATATATAGCATTTCAGCACTCTCTTTCTTACATTTAATGACAGTGACTTATTGCATAAGACACTTTCCATTTTCTGAAAATCAGTTTTTGCTTGCCATATTCTTTTCTTAATCTCTGTTGTCCATCTGATGTTATAAATGCTCCTAGGTATTTAACATTTAAAAAGAATGGAAGACATGATGGACGGGCACAATGTAATACTAATAGTAACACTGGGTCGTGAGTGCAGAGACTGGGCAGCTAGTGTAATAGTACAGCGAAGTGACGGTGAACCGGCAATAACTCTAAGACAGTTCTGGTTTCATATTAATTTATTCATAATCAACAAACCTTCAATCAAGCCAGATGTTGCCCAGTTCAATCATACGTCCATCTCGAAGGATGGGTCGTTCACAACTGACCTTGTTTCTACGATGCTCGTCATAGGACGAGCCACCCTAACTACCCCATATTATGGTGCTTGACCGTGCCCTACTTCCCTATTGACTATGCACACCTCGTTGCCCCTTCTTCCTATTCCTAACTCTGTTACATTTCCTCCCTTTCTTCAACCAAGACTTTTCCCTGAAAAGTCTTGATCCCACAACTCATTTACCCCACATCTATGACCCAAGACACTTAACCCAATAATTCCACACAATCAAAGTTACTTCTTCTTCATTTTATAAAGTCATAAGCAATTCCGCTTACCACCTGAACTTACTCAACTCCCAACTACAGAAATCATATACCCCTTACTCATTACACTTCTCTCTATCCCCACTATTCATCGTAGTGCCAGCCGCCACGACCTACAACAAACCATACTTCTTCTTCGTAATAAAATCCACATATATCATATCACAAAAGCTCATTCTTGTATATGTATCTATCGTACATCATAATATTTCTGCATTACAAGATCTTAGTTTTATACAACACATGACAACATATTTTCGGAATACTTTTTCTACTCTTCGTAAGCAATCCGCTTAAACCTTCTTATCACGATCTCAAAAAATTCAAAACGCCGTACTCTTCTGATACTACCTCAAACAGTATTACCTCCACATTACTACTTCTCCACTTTCAACCAACCTGAAATCACTTGCACACGATAGGAAGACAAAGAATCGGTGCGCACCGGAGATTTAAAGAAGTAGAACTCTTCCACACAAAAAACCACACTCACCTAAACCACACTCCTTTACCCCCCTATGTCATTTGAGACTTTATGTAATAAAGTCTAAAACAATTATATCTTCTACAGTACCACTTATTATGGTAACAGTTTACGCTGCTATCTACAGCATCAAATACCAACCATCAAAAATATTATTCACTCCTAAATGTCTATATATTACAGACACTACTAATTTTATGGCTATGAACCTTACCTCAACCTCGCATTGTAATGTCAACCACAAAACACATCCCGAGGACACAATTAAAAAGGTCCATTATCCCTCAAGACCTGTTCCAATATTATACACATCACCTCACTCAAAATTCTCTCTTAATGTCCATTTATTATGGGCATATCTACTAAAACCTCTACTTGTCAATTTATGCCGTTATCAACAGCAACCTAGAAACTCCGAACCTCCCCTTAAATGTCTATTTATTACAGACATCAGTAACTTCGGAATGTTAACCATCAAACACAACATCATAAATATTCACGTAATCTGACCATTATATACACTACTCCAGCAACCCACTTATTACCAGCTTCTTCATCCTATCTCTGAAGCTTATAACACCCAAAGGGATAAACATTAACATCATGCCAAGGCCATGGAACACAATGCCTCTCTAAAATCTTCCACCTCTCAATTCATAATTCATGCCGTAACCCACAGCAGCAAAAACACCACCACTGAACTCATGTCTGTGACTGCTTGCAATCAACGTTATTCTATTACAGTCCATGTATCACGGACCCTCAAAAACCCCATGTCATTTTGTCTCCACAGTGACAATGTTCATTTCTCATTAACACACTTACACCCCTTTACTATTGTACTGCTATCCACAGTCTATCTAATCATTCTTCGGAGTCAAACATGGATTCAATTCATGTTTTATTATTTGTCTTCACACTGTCTATTACAGCACGTTACTGACTTCTTCTTCTATAATCTCGTGGCTCCATGTTCACTTCTGACCCCATGTCATTTACCCCACTGCTTTATTCACTTTAATCTTTTCTTCCCAATATGGCGTCTAATCCATATATCTTCCATTAATGCTCACTTAAATTCCCCATAACCCTTTTACTTGTGTAGTAACCCCGTATGGCATATGTTTCCACAACTTTGCAGCCCTTATATCATTGATTTATCAACGCTGACTATCACAGCAATCCCACCAACAGGGTATGCTTATTATTCAGAAAGAGAATGTGTCTCTCAACTAGTTCTCAGTAGTTTAATAACTCTTTTCTGAACGAAGGGTACTATATAAAGTCCCGTGTACTGGACAAAACCATAACTGTTTATAATTTAAACTTAACTTAACCAACACATTTATAAACTTTAACACACAAGACAATTCACTTAAATTATGAGTTAAGCGAAATAAAATCACAATAGGATGTCATACCCCCCAAGTTTTGAACTGTTTATCCCCAACAATAAAACATGCTTCAATTTAAATTAGAAGAAAATATCTAGTGTTACCTAACACTACTGGTCTCTTTTACGGACCAGTAGTTTGTACGCAAAAGACTAAAAACACAATAATCCTATTCCAAAATTAAATAGTAACAATCATTTTACAAGACCAAATCAAAAAATAATATCACATATCATACATATTCAATCAACATTGGTCTCTTATACTAACCAATGAAATACATATCTATTCACCCAAGTCATGCCTATTCCGTTATTCTTATAACATATTAAACAAAACAACTCAATGCATATATATATATATATATATATATATATATATATATATATATATATATATATATATATATATATATATATATATATATCTGTTACCTACAGACCAATTCGTGACTTAGAACAATATCTGTTCTCTCAACAAAAGTCATTAACCAACAATGACCGTACTATCTACCAATAGAACCTGTGGCTCGGCACACCAATTGTTTCCCTTGTATTTGTACCTAGAATTGCTACAACTACTTAATCATTACCGTTAACTACGGTATCTCCACCCTACTACGACCAGCAAAAAAAATTTTTAATACTAAATATGTTTTATGAAACGTCATTCAGAATGTTAACTCTCTTTCTGTCAAGCTGTCATACAACTTCCATAAATTCCGTCCAAGACCACACATTCCCAAACAAAAGACATCACACCTTTCTAATCACCTACTTTAACAATTTAGCACAAGCAAAACAGAGGCAACGACTATAACCAAAGAAGAACAAACAACAACCATTCAGCTAAACGAACATTTCTCGAAACAAGTAAAGAGTCTCAAGTGCCTAGGAAGTATAATATCATCAAATGGCAAACCAGAAGATGATATTGACAACAGGTGTAATAAGGCTATTCAACTCTCTGGACAAATGGACAACCATGTATCAACAACTACCAAGCCTAAGCGTGTCGATCACTTCCACCCACATTGACACTTGACGGCGTTTCAAAACCTCACTCCTGCTTCACTCAGCGCGACGAACACCTGTTTGTCTACAGTTATACTCACGTACGGACAACGCATAATCTGACGAATTACTCAACAGGACTTTCACAATTCAACTACTTTCTTACTTCATTCTCAATCATCATAATGCCACTATTCTCCGTCCTACTTAATTCTCAACGTCAAACTACTCTGACGGTCAATTACTCATTTATCCTATCTTAACCTCCTCATCACTTCATAATACTTCTTCGAGCTATGACATCCGCATTACCCAATCGTCATCACTATTCTATGACCACTTTATATCTCAAAATAACCTATGTAATACAAGACAATACTACATCAGTTCTCGACGTCACACATCACTTGCAATGATTCTCCACCATTTTCCACAGCAACAGCACATTTGAGTCGAAATTTGAGCCTCATCAAACTTGAATTACCCCAAGCTCAGTTACAAAATGCTCAAATCTGCTCGTATGGGTTATTTAAATACAACCATGGTCTTACCGATTTCATGAGACTTCTAGCTTTTTCCAGCGACGCTTCAGCTGTTTGCTGTTTTTGTGTTCCACTTTCTACTAGGCAAACATCTTTCTTTTTGGAAGTATCTTTCTCTCTCTCTCTTGGTATTCGTCTCTTAGCTTTCCCTACTTTCCTGTCATATAAACTGGTATCTAGTTCTAAAGAGTCACCAACCAAAACTCTGTCCGTCTGTCCACCAGCAAGCCCACCGTATGAGGAAACATCACGCTTCGAGTCAGGATCTGTTCGTAGTGCAATCCTCTCATTCTCTGAATCATCAGTATCTGTAGTTGTTTCAGCAGCGTAGTATTTACTATAAAATGCGGCGGTAGAGGTAGAAATATCCTCTCCATAACCTGAACTCTCACACCTAATATTTCTACACCATTTAGGGATTAATTTAATGTCTATACCTGAGGAACTTGACATAGCAGTACCTCTATTAACAATCATACTATTCCTTTCCTTAATACTTTTCTTCACCCGTCTTTTAACATCTTTGGCACTTGTCTGTTTATCTTTCTTAATTTCAACCGTGTCTCCCTTAGTCAAGTAAGTTGGTTTTGACTGAATTTCTATTAAGTCAGTTTGACTTCCCTTCGTTACTTTGCTAGCTGGTTGTACCTGGACTTTTTTCTCTACTGTATCAACTTGTGTCTGTGTGTTTTCTTCTACCACCTCAATCACCTGTGTCTGAGTCTCTCTTTCTTGTCTGACACAAAAGACTGAAGATACCTCCTGACTACCCAAAATCTTATCTATGTTTCTTTCTCTGTTATTCAACTTTGCTACCGAATATCGCAGGTGTCTGATCTGAAACCAGTTCTCTCGCAAGGCCTTTGCGTTATCACTCTTTGAAGGCCAAGACCACTGTTTCTTTTTCTGACCATTACTAATTCTTATATGTCTCTGTGTCTCATTCTTATCTGCTTTCATATGTATATGGTTGACAACTTTAAATTGTAACCACGCTGGTTATCATTTCTATTGGACTTGTCTACCTCAAAACGTCTCATACCTGTCTTGTGCTCTGTTCGTTCAAGCGTCTGCCTCTTTATCAATTCTATCATAGACGAAATTCTATCTACGTCCATTTTTAAGTCACCCATCAACTCTGTCACACGTCCTAACTTCCTATAAAAGATTTCCATAGTAGCTCACCACGCTTTTATGATATAAAGCCTTGTTGTTTTCAATACGTAGGCAGCTTTCCTATCGCTAGCACATACTCTGAAAAAGGTTACTCAAAGCCAAATCTTTAAAAAAATGCATCAGGTTTTCAATTCTTCAATTCTATCTTAAAACAAATAATTATACACATATGCCTACTCCTTAACTAATTTAAATTAAACTTCGCTTACTCAGCCAACATTGTCCTTCGGTTCTACACAAACGGACAGGCAATGACTTCCAGGATCTCTCAGGATGCTCGAGCAAAAACGTTCCCAAATCAGTGTCATTCCATATCACACACTGGGCAGAGAGGCATGATGGAGAAAGAAAATCCAGCGATACGACGACCTCACAGCAACGGTTAAGTTAACAGCCCCGATAATACAGCAACCTCAAGGCAGGCAGGCATCTTGGTTTCCAGCATAGTGACGCCCAAGGACTGCGGTTTCTGACAAGGCCTGGAACAATTGACTGCGTTCAAAGAGCAGCACCTCCCAACTTTACACGATTAGACATCGATCAGAGAGCAGCTTTTCTCGACAGTAGGCCCTCACCACGATCAGACTGCGATCAGAGAGCAGCTTTGGTCAGTTCCCTGAAACAACATTGTATGGCAGCGGCCCTGGTAGGTAGCCCGTTGAAACAACCGACAATGCAGGTAAAAAATGTAAAGCGGCGGCTATAAAAAGCCTCTTGAAAATGATAAAGTTCAGGCAATGGCTATGGTAACGAGCAGGCTGTGTGGCAACGATTCAGTCTACTTACTATGTATGGCGGAATGCAGAAGTCTTTGAAGTCCCTGCAACAGTGGGAGGTACGATCAGAAGTAGGTATCTCCATGTCGTCCGCCAAAATCAATCCCGTTAGCAAACCGCTCGAACAACAATGCCACAGTGCCCGGCGAGGACTTGACAGCGATAGCGGCTCTCACACACCAGTAAGGCTCGAAAACGATTTGAGAGCGGACTGGACTTCACCACCAGTAAGGCTCGAAAACGATTTGAGAGCGGACTGGACTTCACCACCAGTAAGGCTCGAAAACGATTTGAGAGCGGACTGGACTTCACCACCAGTAAGGCTCGAAAACGATTTGAGAGCGGACTGGACTTCACCACCAGTAAGGCTCGAAAACGATTTGAGAGCGGACTGGACTTCACCACCAGTAAGGCTCGAAAACGACCGAGAGTTGACACAGCGAAGCGGGCTTCACAACCGCATACATATTCTTGTAGAAACTTCTTGAAATCTGTTCAGCAGAGGTTTGATAACGTGCCAGTGTCAAAGGCACCGCATTTTCCCAACAAGCGCAGTATGAAGTAGTGGCTGTATCAAATATAGTGGCCCAGTTCCTCCGCTATGTACCGCGACAATTGAAGTTGTTCATCCTGGTCATTGGGCAACATTTCTGTACTGTAATAGTACAGCGAAGTGACGGTGAACCGGCAATAACTCTAAGACAGTTCTGGTTTCATATTAATTTATTCATAATCAACAAACCTTCAATCAAGCCAGATGTTGCCCAGTTCAATCATACGTCCATCTCGAAGGATGGGTCGTTCACAACTGACCTTGTTTCTACGATGCTCGTCATAGGACGAGCCACCCTAACTACCCCATATTATGGTGCTTGACCGTGCCCTACTTCCCTATTAACTATGCACACCTCGTTGCCCCTTCTTCCTATTCCTAACTCTGTTACACTAGCCGCACAGTAGTATGAGGTGCAACAACTGATCCATGCTAACACTCATCAGGATGGCGTAGTGATCGATGGGTCAATGGTGAGGAAATAACGTAGTTGGTGAGGTTTCATTGCGAAGGCTAATGGGCGAGTCTTAAAAAGGAGGAAGTCTGGCAAATGAGTTTACGACCTCCAGCATGAGAATAAAGGTGGAAGCAGTAACAGCGTCATTCCATTGGTTAGAGAAGACCATTGCAACACACATTGTATTCATTACGGATTTAATGAGTATGCTTAATAATGTGAAGAAATGAATGTTTCGTGTAAAATGGATATCCTCGCTTCAGAGGACACAGATTGTGGATAGTTTGCCCTAGCCACGCGGGAATGCGTGGGGAATGAACAGGCTGATAGACTGGCAGGACTTCTTGGTGGTATATTACCTATGGACAAGGGAGAGGTTGTCGTGCGCCTGTGGATCCAGGTGGAGACGGCGGAGGATCAGACTGAGAACCTGTATGTGGAAAGAGTGAGATTGCAGAAGATCGGCAGGTGTTCTGGAAGAATCTCAAAACTGAGAGGAAACACCAGGAGTACTTTCAATCAGATAAGGGTGGGAACGATTAGTTGTGTGACTATTCGCTGGCTGTTGAACCAGGGGATGGAGCGCGTATGGGAATGTCCTGACTGCAGTGATGTCGGTTCTTAGCTCAACTCAACTAAACACTTAAAATTATCCACTTCGTTAAGAAATGTCCTTTCTATTTCCAGTTCACATTTTGTTGTGACCTTTTTCTTTGATATCACCACTGTTAATGTTTTCTTGATATTCAAAGAGAGTACTTTCTTTGTACTCTTTGTTACTCCAATGTCCAACAATTGTTGAAGATCTTCTGCATTATCTGTCACCAATACTGTGACATCTGATTAGCGTCAATTGTTTATATTATAACCTCCGATTAGTATTCCTATCATGTCTTTGATCTTTCATAATTCTTTCATCGCAAACAACCAGAATATCCACACATCAACTAATATAATCATTATCATCATCATTGGAACGTTACAGCAATGAGTTTGATTTGTTCATATCATCCATTCTTTTCAACGATTATGAAAAGTTAATAAAAAGAATGGTAGTTTGTTTAAACTCATTATTCTTCTAGAATATGTCTAACTGTATCTAAATGTTTATATGTAGCTTAAGTGCTTGTAAATTCTTTTAAATCACAGTTTGTTTGGGTGGGGGGGGGGGCAATTATACAGGATGAACACCTCCCCCATCCCCCCCCCCCCCCCCCAAACAAAAAAAAAAGAAAAAAGAAATACAGAACTCATAAAAAGTTTATTAAATCCTACACAGGTCAAGCAAATTTCTTGAAATTTGGTGAACGTAAACTTCAGTCTATATAAAATCATTTCCAAAAGTTTCAGCTACCTCGGTCGCTTTGCATAAACGTTATCTTCTTTCGAAAAATATGCTCCAAATGGCCTCAGCAGCGTTGGATGCAGACTTGTCAGGACATGTAAACAGCAAAAATAATTTTTATTGGGGTACCGGCGCACCGGAGGATGTGTTACGGATGCCGTTACACTAAAAAAAAAAATGCACAGCATGGATTGCATTCTCTATGCACGGCATTATCGGTCCATATTGGTTCGAAGACGAAAATGAAAGAGCTCAAACGATGAATACAGAGCGCTTTGTGGCGGTGTTGAGAATGTTTTGGGCATCATTGGGATGACGCAGAGAATTGGATTTAGTTCAACAGTGGTTGCAGCAAGACGGGGCCACCTATCTATGGGGATATCTCAAGGATAATTTGCACCAGAACAACACTCAAATGATTGGTGAACAGTTATCACAGCAAAGATCAAGGAAATCACCACAAGAGAATGTAGTCAATTCAATTTAGCACAACGTATGGCAAGATCGAAGAGAACAGACCATGGGGAAGACCGAGAAGTAAATACCTGGATGGTTTGGCCACATGGCATGGTCGAGACAGGAACACTGTGCTGATCCACGACCCCGGTGATCGAGTGAAATTGCGAGTCATGACCGCCCACGCTTTCCGACATGGCACATGATTGATTGATTGAACGTATGCAAGTGTGCATCCAACGCTGTGGAAGTCATTTGGAGCATATTTTTGGAATGAAGATAACTTTTATGCAAATCGACCGACGTAACTGAAACTTTTGAAAATCATTTGACACAGACTGTAGTTTACGTTCACCATATTTCAAGAAAGTTGCTTCATTTTTGTAGGATTTAATAAACATTTTATGGGTTCTATATTTTTTAAGCCACCCCATATCTTTCCAGGCTTTCTCCATAATCCCGTATATTCTCGTGAGTAACGTAACTTGCGCAAGAATCGGTAGCGGTTCTCGCCGCGTTGGTAGCTTACGGGGTATGTAAGCTGGTCGCTCAGAAAGGAGTGGCAAACTACTGAGCGTAATCTTGCCTAGTACATCAACAGCAGCTGAAAAATGCTGATGTTGACTACAACGTCCTGTAAGGGCTATGCAAAAAAAAAAATATCTTTCCAGGAAGGGATAAGTCATTGAGGTATGTTGTTTGTCCATAAAGAATGATGATATGACAATTCACTTCATCCAGTGGGGTTGAAAGTGTGCAAGCGTGAGTTCTAAGATGGCTGAAAAGGCCTTTTTTGTGTGGCTCGAAATGTTCTGTGACAATGTGGGTAAAGAATGCTTGACGTTCCAGTAGGAGGATCTACTGCAGTGGTTTTTCTGTCCAGCCTTTTCTTCACAGCTCTTGCAGTCCTGGTTTCTTCACAAGTGACTACACCCTTGCGTCATGATGCACGCCACGAATTTCGGTCTTTGGCAACAGTCTTCCAGGCGTCAAGATGAATTCCAAAAGCTTTAAGTGAGGTTTTCAAAGTGTATTTAAAGAGTTTCCTCTGGCCGCCTTGGGAGCGTTTACCACAACGCAGTTTAGCAAGCATATAGCAGCGTGGATAATATAACTGTTTTGTAGACTTTCAGCTTTGTTTGCAGGCTTATTCCATTTCTGTCCCAGACATTCTTGTACAGTCTGCCAAAGGCTGCGCTGGCCTTGGAGATTCTTGTATTCACTTCCTCATCAATTGTGGCAGCTTGTACCACAGTGCTGCCAAGATAGGTGAGTTTGTCCACTACACTTAGTCTACGACCATTCACTTTGATAATCCGCACGATGTTATTAATCCCTGGAGTTAGCTGGTACGTAACTACAGTCTTCTCCGGGTTGATATTGAGCCCAAAGTTGGCACAGGCATATGAGAAAGCTGAAACATTATGTTGCATGTTTGCCTCTGAGTTGGAATATAGAGGGCAATCCATCAGCAAACAGGAGCTCTCTGACGGTGTCGCTATTAGTTTTGGTTTTCGCTTTCAGCCTTCGAAAATGGACAAATTTCCATCCATGCGGTAGTTGATGTCTATTCCAATGTCGTTGTTCTCGAAGGCATTAGTCAGCATAGCTGAAAACATGAGGCTGAATAGTGTTGGTGCCAGGACACATCCATGCTTCACTCCATTGGTGACAGGGAAGGGCTCAGATAGTTCACCATTTTCCTGTACTCTTGCCTGCATACCTTCATAAAATAGCAGCACAATTAAGACAAACTTTCGTTGACAGCCTTATTTCGCCATTATCTTCCACAGCCCTTCTCTGCTGACTGTATCAAAAGCCTTGGTAAGGTCAATGAAAGTGAAGAACATTTCAGAGATCTGTTCCTGACATTTCTCTTGCAGCTGCCTTTTAGCTAAAATCATGTCAAAGGTTCCTCGTTCTTTTCTGAAGCCACATTGACTCTCAGGAAGAAGACCTTGGTCGAGATGGGCTGTGAGGCGACTGAGAAGAATTCTGGCAAGTATCTTCCCTGCAATTGAGAGCAAGGAGATGCCTCGGTGGTTGTCACAGGATTGGCGGTTTCCTTTGCGTTTATAAAGGCGGATTATGATGCGTCCTTGAAATCTTGTTGCATGGTACGTTCACCCATATGTTTGTAAAGACTTGACGAAACTGCTCTATTAGGACCGGCCCACCTGCCTTGTATATATCTCTGCTGGGATGGAATAAGGACCAGGCGCCTTACCGCTGGAAAGTTGCTGGGTGGATTTGGTTACTTCCACAATGGTTGGCCGTATGGTTGCCGTTGAGGTAACTTGCTCTATGACGCGCTTATGCGAAAAAACTTATTCTGCTTATTTAAATTCCTTTTCTCACTCCTGGGGGTGCTTTGAGCAGCTAAATTTTTTACTTCATCGAGGATGTTTCCTTGAGTATTCAGAAACGTTTCTTCAATCAGCTAACAAAATCATTTGTCCCGAGTTTTCTCTCTTGTATCTAGAGTTTAAGGAATTTGAACTTGCACCCATAACTGAACGCCAGTTTGAGATAGCTCGACATCTGGCAAGCCTACAGCACTCGGCATGCGGTTGTGCAAAATTATCTAGATCAGTTAGTTATTTTGAGATATATATGTACATGTTGACATTCGTTGACATTTGTCGATATTTTTGTGGTTCATATTGAATATGGACATTAGTAATAATTATGCTAACATTAGTTTGAAAGAGATCAATTCACTCATACTCTGAATATCTCCCTCTAAACGTTCCAGTCTATTGTCACAGTCAGGGACCTTTGTATGACACCTTCAAACGATGACCACTGATCGTGTTGATACTTTGTATAGGCCTTTGCACCCTCATATCGTCAGATACTTCTTTGCCCAAGGTGTCTCTGCTTTTCTAATGGGAAAACAAATAAATCCAGGGAACAAGAATTTTAGGAACTACTTACTAAAGGTTATCATCAACACAAAACGCATTTTTATACACTGGCAAATAACCCTTAAAAGAATTAAGAGAACATAAACTCTTAGCAAATAACTCATAGCAATCAGTGGACAAACTCACCTGTTCGATACACTGCAAAGTATTCGTTGCGTGTGTCCCCGCAATAGTAATCGATCCCTCTAAAAGAACACCTTGATTTGCAATTCCCTATGTGGACTTGTCTATACTGCACCACACTTGGATCACAGCAACATCTAGATTTTTTCTGTGGCAGAATATCTCTATAATTGTCAGTATTGATACTTTGGAGTATTACATGTGTATGCTGTGTGTATTCATTTCCTGTCTTTTTTTTTTACTGAAATAAAATGTATATGTTAATTTACATATGACATCTACATGTCTGTCTGTGTTTTGTAAATTAAACTTTGACAGGCTATACAATGCCAACGTCGGTAATCTCTCAGTAGCTGCTAAATTGCGGCCACAAGTTAACAACGAAAAGACGTTCCATTTATTGTAATCGAAAACAATAGACGATTAATACGCCGAAGCTCTAGCAATTAAGCATAAAACAGAGATTAAGAGGTGGGGGGGGGGGGGACAACAAAAAACACTTCATAGTGAATCAATCATCACCGTTGGCCTAATACCTGCTTCACTCCCCTGATGTGTCTTCACCTTGCCGTGGTGGGGGAGCTTGAGTGTCCCACTGACCCCAAGCGCTATGCCAATGGATACAACTACATATTGGACAGCTCTTGGGATAGGGACCAGACTAAGAGAGACACAACCTGTTGCTCTGCAGGTAGATTGAGGATAGCAGTCAAAAGTTTAAATAAGGCGCACAAAGACAGAAGTTCTTGGTCCGGACACAAGCACTAAGGCTCTCAGCTAAGGGATAAGGCTGAACGCCTCTAAGCCATTAATCCTTGGACCTGAGAGCCGGGCCGATAAAACCTACCGAAACATGGAGGTGAGATGCTGAGCACGCTACATGCTTAGTTCAGATACTTTTCTCGAAGGTTCTCAGCTGGGGGATATGAGGGATCCCTGGATGAGAGGGACTGGCCGTTTTTCGCTCACCGATGCACGAAGGTAAGGTGCTGAGCCGGCAGCATATGTAGCCTACCTCGTGAGCGAGTACTAGAGGTAGAAGAGCGCCCCAATCGCACGAAATGGTTACGAAAAATGTCTGTATCTATGCTCACATAGAGTGTAGTCAAAGGTGGAAAAACGTCTCAAACACGAAATGGAACGCTTGGCTAGCGAACCCATTGCGTGGTCCGAAGTCCGAAGCGAAAGCTTACCTAGTGGATGTCAGTCCGCAGACTGTCCGTTCCTGGTTTGTGCTTGAGCGACAAGTGGCAAGCGAAATGTCCAATACATGGAAGTGAGGAATCAAAGCAGTCATGAGCAGGACGTGGCAATTCCTCGGGTGAGCCCAGTCTCAGAGCAGTATGTGCCGGCACTGCAATAATTGAAGCCTTCTTGGACAGCAGTGAACGCCCATGGTCTGCCCCTGCCATCCCTTGAGGGATGACCGCGATGTTTTTGACCGTTCTATCTTGACCAGCTGAGATGTGGGCAACATCACAACAATAAGTCTAACGTGCCTCGAAACCCGAGGAAGGCTAACCTCATTAAAAATGCCCGCCGAAGTTGGAAGTGCCGTCCTACGGGTGGCAAAATAAAAATTGGCACTACGCATTTACGTCCGAGTGAAATGTCTCGTCCGAGTGTCTCTCGTGCTAGAAACAGCTCTGACTATCTAGATTCCGAATGCCGCTCTTGTTCGGAACAGCTCTGACTAGGTAGTTTTCCAAATGTCCGTCGTGCCTGGAACAGCTCTGACGGGCACAACAACAAGCACATGCCCGAACCGAAAACTCACTGAGTGGATGCCGTCTGCAGACCGACCTGGTTTGTGCGGGAGCGGCCCGGTGCGAACGATATGTCCAATATATTGAAGTGAGGAATTTAAGCAGATATGTGCAGGACGTGACGATACCTGTGGTGAGCCCAGCACCAGAGCGCTATGTGTCGGGTCTGCAATTATGGAAGCCTCCCGGAAGGCGGAAAATGCCATAGACTGCCCCTGCCTTCCCTTGAAGGTTGACCGTTTAGTCTTCGACCTGTCCAACTTGACAGGCTGGGATGCGAACGACAGCACTACAGTGAAAGTCTCCCAGGAATGCAACCTGGTCAAAAATGCACGCTAAAGTCGGATGTGTTGGCCTACGGGTTTCGGCCCAAGGGCGCATAACTTAGATACACCGCAATCACATCTGAAAAAACACTCCGGATGAACGCAAAGAAGAAGAAGAAGAAGAAGAAGATACCTGCTTCACATTCGAACAGTATCAGTGATTACGTGTGCTATGTATTTCATCTGTTCACTCCATATGACATATGCACTTGATGAGAAGCAGCGAGATATGCCAGGTTATAAATTGTACCTATTGTTTGTGTTTCTTTATGCATTTTTCCTCTTCTATTTTCAGTTATTTCTTTGGACTCAAATACATATTTCTCCATTCATTTCGTAGTTTATATTCCCTTATTTATTTTTATCCTTTTAGCTACTATCTTTTGTTCTGGTTGCGTTTTTCCTTGTTTACAATATTCTTATTCTGTTCTTCTCTCTCTCTCTCTCTCTCTCTCTCTCTCTCTCTCTCTCTCTCTCTCTCTCTCTCTCTCTCTCTCTCTCTCTCTCTCTCTCTCAGTCTCTCTGTCTCTCTCTAACTCTCTCTCTCATCTTCACACAGACACACACACACACACACACGCGCGCGCGCGCACATACACACACACTTTCTCTGTTATATTAATATGTCTGTCATTGTTTGTATTTGTATATCCCACCCTCCATAATTTTCTTCAGATGTTTAATTTTTTCTTTATTCATTATACGTTCTCTTTATTTCTTTTCCGCCTATACTCTCTGTTACTTAATTTCATTTTTGTGCTTTTTATTTTTTTCTTAATGGAGTAGCGGTAGCGTACTGGCAAGATACTCGCACGTGGTTAGTAGTTAGAGCTGCATTGGAGAGTATTTGATGTCTTTGTTATGACCTCGGCTACCACGACTCCCAATCTAACCTGTCTACCAGAACATGTCAAATGAAGTCAAGGATGCCGACCTGATATTGACCGCAATCACCCACCAGTGCCAATTGGTCTATACAAATATGTATCTAGCACCATATGCCCAATCCGTCTTAAGCCTTTACTTTTTAAAAATTTTCTTTTATTAAAAAGAATGTTTTCAGTGTTTTGCTATTATTTTTTCTTATACTCCTTTTTGATTTATTTCCTTTTATTGCCCTGTATTTATGTTTTTATTCACTACTATATCTTTCTTTCTCTCGTGTTGGTCTCATTCCTACACCCGTGTGATGAAGAGGCCAAATACATTACGGGAGGGAACACAATCTGAGAACACCACTAAAGCAAGTAAACCATTTGACGTCTTAAACGCTCGGTGTGTGACCTAACTGCAATCATGTTCTTCTTTGTCATTATTCAATTTCTGATTCTTGCCCTCCATGGAACGCAATCAGCGGCGATTTGCTCCCAGCGAGCTGTATCAGTGCATGTATCAAGCTTGTCCCACTTACATACATCTTTGTACCTTAGTAGAGGCAGACCCCAGGATCTTTTACCCATCTAATTCATTATTTAAAAAAAAGATGTCCTTTGGTATTCTACTGTCATCTATCTTCATAATGTGTACTATTTAAGTCTGAGAAGACTGAACATGGAACAAACCGGCACACAACCCGATCTGTCCAATACTTCAGTATTTGCGATTTTGTCTTGCCACTTCCAAGTATTCTTTGCAGACACCAGACATGAAAGCTGTTTGAACGTTTCTCTTGGTATGAATAAGATGATCAGGCTTAACTGCCATAGAAAAGAGTAGTGAGGACACAGGCTTGATAGACCAGGACTTTTGACTCCAAGACTCTTTTAATTTTGTTTTTTTTTAACCTATTCAATGATGATTGTTGCCTTACTAATCCTGATATCGATTTTCGGATCTAGGCATCATTTATTGTTTACCTCTGATCCTAGATATGTGAAATGGTCTGCTATCTTCAGCTCTGCGCCGTCAATAAAGATTGATGGTACCCAATTTGTACCTCGTGTCATAATCAGTTTCAATCAATCAATCAATCATGTGCCATGCCGGAAAGCGTGGGCGGTCATGACTCGCCATTTCACTCGATCACCAGTGTCGTGGATCAGCTCAGTGTTCCTGTCTCGTCCATGCCATGTGGCCAAGCCATCCAGGTATTTTCCTCTCGTTCTTCCTCTTGGTCTGTTCCCCTCGATCTTGCCAGTTGTCACTAAGTTCTCCAATCCATTTCTTCTCATAACATGTCCAAAATATCTGTTTGTTAAACCAAATTCATAATAGCCATTACCTCTGAAGTTGGAGTGGGGTCGCATGATGACGAGGGTCACCGTTAAAAGGGAAAGCTAATCCACCCTCAAATTTCAGTCCAGCACTTCTAGAAGTGCTGTGTATTGACTACGCTTGAATTCAAAGCGAGCGAGCGAAAAAAAAAAAGCCACAGGAGAACGCAGATAGTAGACTGTAATTCTTCCTCAAAATCGGTCTACAAAAACAACACTATGATCAGTACCCTCCTAATTGGGTCTTGGCCTTCAATCTCTGAGCATTATAGAGGCCACACCATCTAAGCGTGAGTGAATGTATATACCACCATCCTGGTCACGAAATTCAATAGAAGTGAAAAGTATATTCCAAAGAGGTTGGGAGCAAGTAAACAACCTTGCTTAACTCCACTCTTGACTTCAAACTCTTCTGAAGATGCACCATCAAACTTATACCCATTATGCCTGTGTGGAATGATTCCACAATAGGGAAGAAGAGTTGGTGGGCAGCAGATTTTCTTTAGCGCATTGAACAAACCCTCACGACTGACCAAATAAAATGCCTTTGTGAGATCGATGAAGGCAATAAACAGTGGCTGATTCTGTTAACGGCATTTTTCTTTTAGATGTCGCAGTCAGAATTTAATATCTATAGTAGACCGGTTCCGTGGAAGACACACTGTGATTCGGGGTAGACTTGATCACCCAGGACTTGAAGTCTGCACAGAATAATTATGTCAAATATTTTCCCAACGATACATAGAAGTGAGATACCCCTATAGTTGTTACAGTCACTCCGATCCCCATTGCTCTTGTACAGCGTTATGATGCTTGAATCTTTGAAATCGTGTGGGACTTGTCCTTCTCGCCAGCATAGCTCTATTAGCTGGTGGATCAGCAGAGTATGCTTTGCCCATTCCTGATAACCTACACTGGAATCCTTTCCTTACATGGAGACTTGAAAGAAACAAGTTCATTCATAACACGCTTAACTTCTATTATGGTGAGAAGTGTGTCCAGGTGGTCAAGAGTTGGAAGAGCCTCTATGGCGTTGAGGGCACCACCCTCCAGCATGTTCTCGCTTGAACAAAGCTCCAAATATTGCTCTACCCATCTATCCATCTGATGTTTCTTACTGATTTCTCCAGTTAAGATTTTCAGTAGTGCACTTCTTTTAATAATTGGACCGCAGCATCCTTCATTATCCCTTCAAACATGAATCTGATGTTTCCTTAATCACTTGCATTTTTAATGCACTCGCATAACTTGATCCTATAGTCGTTCGCACACTGCCTTACTGTATTTTGCACATAATTCCTAGCTTGTTTCAGCTCACTGAGAGTGTTTTGCGTTATTCTTTGATTATTTCTTCAGCAAACCAGTCCTGTCTCTTTAATCCACAGTGCCATAAACCTCCGTCGCTGTGTTATAATGATTTTCCTTAGGTATACCCCACTGTTCACTTGCTGTAACATTTTCGGATGTATCAGTGAGAGCGTCTTCAAGTCGCTGTTGAACTCAAAAAAGGTGTCAGGATCTTTGGTGTTTATATTAATCTCGGGGATAGACTTGTGTTTTGCTGTGTAGATTCTCTTTGGTCTCAATCTAACCTTTATAACAACCAAAGAATGATCAGTATCACCATCAACACTGTGGTAACGTTGAGTAAAGGATGTTTGATTAAAATTTTGTCTCCATGTGTTGATGATGTTCAGCTGGTGCCAATGGTCGGTTCTTCTTTTATTTTAAAAAAGGAATTTGTAATACAAAGGTAGTTTCTCGCGCAATGCCTCAGCATTGTCCATTTTCCATGGGGTCCATTCGGTACATCAATCTTTGTTCATTTTCATTCATGCGACCGATGCTGTGATTTCCAAGGTGCATTGGCCAAGAACTCGAGTCTTTGCTTACACAGGCATTAAAATAACCGAACATATAAATGTTGTCGGATTTCGGTACTGTCTTGATCACAGAGTCTAACTCTTCGTAGAAGGAATCCTTTGCGTCGTGAGATGAAGTGAGTGTCGGTGCATATGCAGTGATAATGGTGGAAAAACTACGATCGCAGAGATAATAGTCTTTCATTTTCTCACAGTAGTGAATTCTTCACTGCATAGCCCACTCCATGTTGCCTTTTTTCTTCCTGTAATCTACCTTTCAAAAAAAGAAAGAAAAAGGTGTATTAGTTTTCCCTAGTTGATCATTCCTCAGAGGCGAGTCTACTGCAGGCCAGAATTATCAATGTTAAGAAGCTAGAGTTCGCATCAATCACAGCCGTTTTTCTCATATAAATCGTCAATATTAGACAGATCAGTGGAAATTCCAGGACACGTGGTTCTTAAGTTCCAGTTTGCAAGCCGTAGCTTTACGTTTCTATTTTCCTTCCTAGTGCCTGGTGCATCGGTTTTAGAGCCTGCGATTCAAATTTGCCCAAGCCCCAAGAACTCATTGAAGTAAACTGCTGAGGCGGATCACTACCCAGTTTTCTGGGTAGTTGCCCAGCTTGAGGCGGGCGGTGGCTGATTAGTGACCACAGTAGGGGTCTCCAACCATCAGAGGCAAACCGTGTGTAATGGAACGCTACGGTAACACCATAATGTAATTCTCATTCTACAATCAAGATGGACAAATTAAGGACGACATAGAAATGAGAAAAATAAAACCCTCACCCCTCTCCCAAGCGTCTTCAAATCTAGGACGAAAAATCGTGAAAGCAGAACAGCCATTATACAAAGCGAACATAGGCTCGTTTCTTCAACGATTGTGTAATCATAAATTTGACGTGCTATCTTCACCAGCCGGTCTCTCTGGCCGAGGGGTTACAACACTTTCTCCGTAATCCCGTTTATCACGCAGTCTCGTAGCAGGGCGAGAGCTGGGAGTGGTTCGACCCCCGCTGGTGACTTGCGGGATAACTGAGCCGGCCGCTCAGAAAGCAATGGCAAACTACTGAGCGTAATCTTGCCAAGAAATCAACATACAGCTGAAAGATGCTGATGTTGACAGCGATGTCCTACAAAGGATATGCAAAACATTTTTTTTATCTTCACCAGCGAAATGAGCGATAGGCAACTTCAAACAGTTTGGCATCAAACAAAATGTCGCAAACGTTTCACCGCGTTAGAGATAGCACTGCGTGGCAGAATTTTGGCCCAGGAATTCTTTTTCTAAGGACTGCCGTTGGAACGGACCCGCTGCGGGTCGAAAGAGACCTGACATTGCGGGCTGAACGCAAGATCAGAAGATCAAAGGTTAGTCAACAAATAAGAGAAATACGCAGACCTGGTATGAATACTAGTGCTGGGGAATTCTCAAAGTGGATTTTCGTTTGGAAGAATCAGGTAAAAGCGATGTTCATATATGTATAGATATCAGTTATCGATAAGTCTTGATTCTTATGCTGATTAGAATTTCCTATGATTGTAATTTAGCAATACCTATTCAGTTAAGTAACGATAGATTCGTGCAGACTTTCGTTTCGTCTGTCTGATTCATGTTACTTCACTGAGAACTATTATTTTCTCATGTTTCTGTATATAGTTGCATTAGTATATTTCTGTTACTCTTACCACACAAGTGGCTAAGTGACGACAGTCTCTACATTTGTGGACTTTCATTGCGTCTTTCTGATGTAGGTCGCTTCAATTAGAACAGTTTTCGTCTCATTTTGATGTATATAGATGTATTACTATTTCATTCTTACTAAACAATAGGAATTCGTATTATGCATATTTTTAAATATATTCTGGTTATACTGAATGTATATGAAGTTTAAAATAACACATCAGGGTAAATAGTTGTTGTACTATTATAAGACAAGAGACTAAGCAAGATACAGTGTCCAATTTCATAAGAAAGACGCCGTTGGAACTACATCGGCCATGTACTTAGAATGGACAAGACAAGACTCCCCTACCGGTAGGGAAAAGAAAACGGGGAAGACCAAGAGAGACCCTGCGTAGAACCATCATTAAAGAAGGCTCATTCAATGGCCAAGTAAATATCCAAGATCTACAACAGGTAGCAGCGAACCGCCAAGCATGGAGAGTCAGGACTTTTGCCCTATGCGCCGCCTTAGGCTCAAGAGGAAAGACTAACTATTATTATGCGTAGTTTTCTGTTTGAATATTGTCTATTGTTGTAGTATGCTTCAGATATAATTTGTTAACCCATGGTGAATGTTATACGATATTATCGTGGTTGTGTTTGAAGCAAAGGTGACATGGACTTAAGAAATTCCATTCCTCATGAAGTGACCGTTAAGGTGAAGGCAGCAATTGTAATTTCAGGACCTGTTCAACTACGGAAAAGTCCTTCCAATTCGACAGCGTGAGAGAGATAGAGAGATGAGGAGGAGGAGGAGGAGGAGGAGAGAGAGACAGAGAGAGAGAGAGAGAGAGAGAGAGAGAGAGAGAGAGAGAGAGAGAGAGAGAGTGGGCGAGTAAAGGCAGAAAACCTGATGAGAGACATTGCCAAACATCACTATGTGAATGTAGATATATATTTATGTAGAGATGGGATTTTATATGTGTAGATTTAAGAAACTATACATTCTTGATAGTATATCTCAATCTCCAAGAGCACCAGGGTATCCATTCCTGTTCAGTGACAACGAGGAGAGACCTAGTGGAGAAAAGACTTGCTTTCGCACAGAACACTCTCTCGGCTTATTAAAGGTGAAATGTCACCTGCAATCCTGCCACAGATCCAGATATGCTACAAATAACCTTAGAAGTTATGTACATTCTTTTCATCACTACATATATGTGAATGTTTTACTTCATAAAAATCTCAAGTTTCACTACCATCATATTGAAAACCATCATGTTTTAAATTATATATCTTTATAGAAAATAAACACATTAGTAGTTTTGTTTAACTCATAGTTCTATGTTAATATTTTCCAAGTGTATTTAGTTGTGTATGTTGTACCTGATACGTGCGTGACTTGGTGGGGGAGATATATTAACCAGATAAGGAGATTGTCAGGGAGGAAACCTGACCTGCCAATAGTAAAGTAATAGAAGTAAACCTAGGCATGTAACCTCCTCCTTCCGACTCTTTGGGGATATCAAGACCAGCTAATTTTACCTTTTTACGAGCCATTTTCAGCTGTATGCTAACGTATCCAGGGAATTTGTCTTAATTCAGACTATAAAAGACATTTGTCCCGGGTTTTTCTCTCTGGGATCTAGAGTGTAAGGGATCTGAACTTGCACCCAGAACTAAACACGAGTGTGAGCAACATTGACTACTGACATATTGGACGGCACGTACGGAATATAATTTGAAAACTCACTGAAATATTAGTTGCCTGTCCGAGGTCTAATTAGTCATCTGACACCATGGCATCCATGTCCACGTCAGTTGACAAAGACTTAGAACCAGTAACTATTGCCTCTCGCTTTGATTTAGAAACGAGTTAAGACCAGGGAAGGATTACACCTCCCCAAAGCACAAAGCCTTGTTTGAATTGTACAGACCATGTGTTGCTCTGCAGCAGGATCCCTTTCTCGGCCTATCTAGTTTACTCCAGAGGAACGGTAACACCAATACATCTGGAACAAGACAAGCTGCAGAAGCTGTCGCATCAGCAAGTATTGCTCTAACCGCCCCTTTGTCGGAGCTTCGATCCTAGACCAGCTGCAAACTAAGGTTTAGGGCCTGGTCTGCCCTGCCATGATATCTAGTCTTTAGGCTGCATTTCCTCGCATAAAAATAAGGCTCGTGCCATACCAAATGCATTCCTCCGCCCGAAGCCGTAGGTACAATGTGAGGTGTTGGGTTAGGTGAGCGCCGCCAAACATTCGGTGCTAACAGAAAGCAGGTAAGATTTAAGATCTAACAATGATAAAAACATAATTATGAATTCCTGAAAATTATATTAAAACGCCGAAGACAAGTAAGAACTTGAATAGATTGTAAGACATAAGTTAACTGCAATTTCCAGATATTTACGATTTGATAATGTCCAACAGAGACAACAACATGAAAGAAATGATAAATTTGAGCCAATTAAGCAAGTATTAAACATTGGGCGAAAAATCTACAGGAATGCTATGTTCCGTCGTGCAATATACCAGTTGATGAGCAGTTAGTTACGTTTAGAGGAAGATACCCTTTAAAGCAATATATTCCATATAGAACGAGAAACCAGACTGACTATATTATGATTAGAAATAGATTTTAAAAACAATGTTTAGTCGATGCATCAACATCACGCACACGGGTGTAATCCATAAGTGCTCCGTTCTACTTCTAACTCAAGCCTGAGTCCGGAAAACTCAGCTCAGTGCACGAACTCCGTAGCACCGGCGAGGATCTTGAAATACTTTGGGTAGATTGTTAACTCGAAATTTTGCCCGGGCAGCGCAGTTAGGCTACTCTTTTTCGATTTCCAACTGCCAAAGGATTTTTTATGTGCGCAATAATACACAAGGGCGTCCGATCTCACTACCCAGAGACCAGTGGAAATTTTGTTACTAGAAGGCCACGTGAAAAACTCCCGGCCCTCACCGGGGCTTGAACCCGGGACCTCCAGCACTCGAGGCGGACACCAAATGTTAAATTGCCAAAACATACCCTGGTGTTAATACCAACTTCGACGATCGTCGAATTTCCAGTTATATGCCTTGGTGACCAACTTCGACGATCGTCGAATTAGTGACATACGTATTTCAAACAGACGGCCTTACTGAATCCGGCTTCATCAGGTTGTTTTTATTATTCTAATATTCGATGATAGATATTGTTTAGAGCCGTTTCGAGATGTTATTTGTGAAATTTTGTTAATTTTTGTCGCAAATGAATATTCAGCATTTTCTTCATGCCTGATGATACGTATTCGCAGACCGTGGTCAGTCCAAGATGGCGGCAGAAGTGGCAGGCAGTTGTGTGCATAATGTGGTCTCTCGCGGCTGACTTGTTGGGGTTTTCTAGCGCTGCCAGCCCACACACTGCAGATTGACGGTGATAAACCTACAGACAAGCAACTATACACTGACTCAGAGACTTGCGTATTTAATCACACCGACAGAGCATGAGAGGGGTGACCCTGTGACACAGGGACCTGTTTGTGTCGCTTCTCCGACCGGGACAGCGGCCACTACAAGCATGTCTTACTCCGTCCGTGTGGAGGGCAAGACTCCAAGTTGTGAGGACAATGAGCAAGATAATCATGGCAACAAGCGTGAGCCAAAACCATCTCCCCCAATTGCAGACATCCAGGAACAAAATAGCCAAGTCAAGACTGAGACTGGCCCCAGTGGGCAGCAGCATATCAAGTTGCCAGGTGACACTTGCTGCTGCAGTCACGGACAACCCAATTATCATGACCTCATTTGCGGCAACTGTCTTAAGGTGGAGCCCGGGGAAGATAACTCAAGACCTGGATAGCTGTTTACTGGTACATTTCCACAACAGCTGCGCTACAGGTGTGGGAGCCTCTGACCAGGCAACTGGTGGTGTCAAGAGGAGAGTCCCTGAGAAGGGAGACGAGCCTGGTTCTAGCACAGATGCTCAGCAGAGAGTACAAGCAAGTCAGTTTAGTGTGGACACTATCTTTCATTTGTTTATGTGCTGTTTGACACTGATTTTTTATTGTATTGTATTATTATTCAAGTCTAGCATGTCTATTATGGAGGTTAGCTGCGAAAATCCAATAAGCAGCCGCGGACCAACTGGCGGTGCGCACAGAGGCGGAATCTCAGGGTGGGATCTGATTCCCTTAGAAAATACATCGTATGCTCGGAGACGTGCCTGCCAAGCGAGTCAGGGGCGTTTTAACCCCTCCCCCGGGTAGGTGGAACCCGTTAGCTTTGAACAGCAGTTCCATCTAGGAGACAGAAAACACCAAAGTATAAACCCCCAAGTTCAAGGTGGACCAGCGTGCTGAGGAACTGGATGGCCACGGGTAAGCTGGTCGTGAACGTTGGACGTCAGGCGGGCGTGCGGGGTGGCACCAGGCGTATGGACTCCTGCAGGACTTCCCCTGCCTCTTCCCTAGCAAGCAGGCAATACTAGGGTGACCGGTTATTTCCTGCAATATCCAAACTTTGCTTATGGAATTAATTAAACACGGGAATCGTCGCCGGAGCTACGGAGCACGTGCTCTGGGCTTGACACATCTTTCAGAGGTTAGCGAAGAGAGAGAGAGAGAGAGAGAGAGAGATGAGAGAGAGAGAGAGAGAGAGAGAGAGAGAGGAGGAGGAGAAGACGAGGAAATGGTGTGAGAAGAAGGCATAGAAGTAGGAGGGCAGTCGCCAGGAGAACAAGATGAAAAGTGGAGAGACTAGGATTCAACCATGTAAGAGTGGGATACTGGAACTATCGTAGTGCCAGGCAGACAGGTCCTGTATTAGAGAGGATAATATATGATTTTGATATCTTCATGCCCCAGGAGCTAAATACAGACAAATATCATTGTCCTGGGTACGCCAGTTATATAAACCCTATAATGCAGAAGAGACATGAGCAAGGTCTGCTGGTGAAGGAAGGAATGAAGCATGTCGTACTTGACTTGAGACAGTGGAATCACAGTGCAAGAGAGGTCCAGGGT
Source organism: Cepaea nemoralis (assembly GCA_014155875.1). Taxonomy (NCBI): domain Eukaryota; kingdom Metazoa; phylum Mollusca; class Gastropoda; order Stylommatophora; family Helicidae; genus Cepaea; species Cepaea nemoralis. The sequence goes on along the minus strand of JACEFZ010010959.1, from coordinate 568,796 downwards.
ATACAAATGGAGATTGATGGCTTAAGTTGGAGCATCATAAACGTATATGCTACAGTGGCTTGTTTTGTGAGAAAGGAACACTGGGACTGGCTTAAGGAATTGGAGGAATTACCAGGTGATAGGCTACTCATATGTGGAGACTTCAATGCGAGGAACAGAGAATGGGATAGTAGTGGAGAAAACCGACAGGGAATTGCTCTTGCTGATGGTGGACTCCGATGTGGTCTGCATAAATGATGGGAAGCCGACAAGAATGGCAATGATTCCTGGCGAATGCAGACACAGCTATTGACTTCGCACTTGTCTTCTAGTCATCAGTCCTTGATGTAAAGTGGACTGTTTTGAATGACTATGGGAGTGATCACATGCCGTGTTCAGTCCTGATCTCTAAATCCAGGAAAGTTAAGGCTGGGAGAGCGCGTAAGACCTTTCGGTATGAGTGGACCGACAGCCTTCTTGGACGCCTCAGACAGGAGGCATGCAACAGGCCTGTTAAAACTCCTATTTTTGCATCCCCCATGGTGGACTCCAGGAAGTAGACCATGCTTGGAAAGCAAAGAGAGCTGCAGTGAAGCAGGTACGGAAAGAGCGACAGACACACCAAAGCTCACGAGAGGAAGTGGATATAGTGGAAATTGTCAAGAAAGACAAGATGGAGGTTTTCAAGCGCTGTGCTGCAGAAGCCAAAGACGCAAATATGGGAATGTTTCATGAAGGAGATTGGAGGTGATAAAACACTGCGAACATTCTGGATGCTGCACAGACAAATACAAAGAAAACATCGGCCTATGACAGAGGGAACAATTTATAGAGACGATGGAGTGCGCGTGACAACAGACAAAGAGAAAGGGGAGGCGTTGCTCCAGAGATTTTTAGAGCAGACCAATCATAATGATGCGGACACCAGGGATGCAGTTAGAGAGGAGTTATCTGGCACCATGAGTAATATGCATTATGAATACATCATACGAGTTAAAGATACCAGGACCTGATGGGGTTAGGTATGGCCACTTGAAGGCTTTGAGCGATGCAGACCTGAAGGAGATGACCGATCGAGACCAGAGCATTAGGACAGCATCAGTACCGGAGGACTGGGTGCACAGCTATCTCATCCCTCTCCCAAAACCATTCAAGGATCATTCAAAGCTTAGCGGCTTTAGGATCATCACCCTTCAAAATACATTTGGGAAGGTTTTAGAGAAGATAGTCGCTGTCAAGCTGCAAGCGTTTTTGGAGGGGGGGGGGGGGGAGCTTCTTCCAAGTGGTCTGGGGAGCTACAGGCCAGGAAAAGATACCTGGTCAAATGAAGACAATTTTGCTTTTGGCGTTTATGAAAGGTTCCAGAGTAGACAGGAAATGATGGCGGCGGCGCTTGATCTCGAGGATGCATACAATAGAGTTAGATATGATATTTTGATTACCGCACTGATGAAGAAGGGGGTCAATCCCTGGTTGGTGAACTGGATAGCAGCCGTCCTGTATTCTCGTCGGGTTGCTCTCCGTCTGGGTGCATGGACCTCAGAGCCACATATGCTAACAGCGGGACTGCCACAGGGATCCGCAATCTCACCGGTGCTCTTTAACGTGTATACGAGCAAGATGGCAAACCTAGAAGCACCAGGGGTTGGAAGGATACTAACATTTGCAAATGATATTCTTGCATATAGGTAGGGGAGAGATAGGATACAAACAGCCCAGGAGCTACAGGCGACAGTAGACAAAGTGATTGACTGGTGCACTGAAATGAGTGCTGTCATCCACCCGGAAAAGGCGGCTGTTATGTGGTGCTCTTTGGACAACAGGATTGTGAGTGCTTATGTCCCAAACCTAACGATAGATGGTAGAGACGTCAACAGAAGAACAAACGGAAGTGTCTGGGAATCACATTTGACAGGAGCCTGTCCTTCAAGAACCATGTGGAGACGGTTGTGACAAAATCTCAAAAGGGAATCAATGCACTTAAAACTATGGCTGCAATGGATACAGAGCAGAGAATGCTTTTCCACTATACCAGCACTTGATCCTCTCAGTGATTGATTATGGACAAGGACTGCTCACTGTCTCAAAGAGTCAGCTGGTGAAATTAGATCGCATGCAGAACGAAGCTATGCGGGTCATTCTGGGATGCACCAGAGACACCCAGTAGTGTGTATGCGTTACATCCTTAGGTTTGCCAACTGTTGCTGGTAGCTCAAGGTGATGAAGGCGAAGGCATACCTCAGAGTAGCTGCAGACACAGATCACCTGTTGCATGAGACACTGGACGCAGTTTAGGGTCAGCGACTAATAAGAGGGAAATAATGGATGGCTCAGGCTGAGGATACGATCAGACAGATGGCTTCCGGTTTCACGATGGCGACGGACGGTCGGTTTGTTTTGTGATCGTTAACCTTTTCGCGTAGGAGATGGATTTATTCATCTCTTGCGTGTAATTTGTGTGCTAGGATGTAAAACCAGGAGTTTCTACTCAAGATCTGCGCCGATGCTACGGAGTTTCGTGCATCAAGCGAAGCAATCCTTGAGTGAATTTTTCGCAGCGTGTATAGTTTCTGTGGTCTTCTGTTTTTCAACATGGCGGAACAACGTGTGTTCTCCGAGCAGTCGGCAGTCAACCTAACGAGGCGACGTGGGTCCGGGCAGGCCCAAAACGACAAGGTAAGCGTAGTGGTTTAAGCTCAGCTCAAGATATTCCCTGGACTCAGGAATATCCGTATTCTGTATTGGAACTGCGCCAGCGTAAAACAACGTGGCTCTATTCTAGAAACCCTGGTTTACAGGAATGACATTGTAGCGCTCCAGGAGACGAGACTGGGCGATCAGCTACTCCGAATTGCCGGCTTTAAATGTTTCTACAACAACGACATCTGGGAATGGCGATTCTCATTCGCGACAGCATGGTGACGTCAGAGCTAGACATGTCCAGTTGGGACAGTGACGATATACAAATACAGGCGTTAAGAGTTCAATCCAGTCTACCATTCGTGTTGGTTAGTGTTTATGCCTGCAACACGAGTATGGATTCCCAGAAGTGGCAGTGCTTAAGTGACATATTAGGTCACGAGAGAAATGTTATTTTCTGTGGCGATTTCAACGCTTATGGCAGATCATGGGGAAACATTTCCTCCAACACACAGGGGGAGGAGCTCGAGACTGCACTTGAAACCATTGACCTGGTTTGTATCAACAGTGGCTGTGTCACCATGACAGCAAGCCGTCCAGGTGATGAGGACAGTGCTATTGATCTGGCGCTGGTTTCTCCTTCACTCACTACAGTGTGTAGATGGAGTGTCCTAGGACACCACGGCAGCGACCACCACCCTTGCAGCATATTGGTGGAGAAAGGCAGAACCAGGCAGCACATGTTAGTGGTCAAGACTTCCAGTATGACAGTACAGGGCAAGATGTGGTGAGTAAAATAAGACGTGATAAGCGCAGAAAGCTTCAGGGCAGGAAAAAATGCTGGGAGCAGCCACCTTGGTAGAATTTCGAGGTGGAGAAGGCTTGGGTGGATAAGCGTAGTGCTGTAAGGAGATGGCAAAATGCCAAGAAGAACAGAGCTGGTCATCCTAGTCCCTGCATGCACTTAGAAAGAGAGATGCACACAAAAGTAAGCTATTTCAAACACACACAAAACTGGTCAAGGTAGTTAAAAGTGAAAAATGGGCAGAGGTGTGTCAAAGAGTAAGCACAGACAAGTCACTGAAATTGTTCTGGCGACTACATAAAAACATGAGTGGGGTAGTCAAGAATAAGAGCATTTCTGACTTCCAAGGTGCTGACCTCATCTGGCAGAGGACTAACGAGGACAAGGGCAAAGCCCTCTTTGAATGCTATCTAGAGCAGAGCAAGCAACCAGACAGACATGGGAGGCCGAAATCTGGCAAAGGAGGTCACCTCAGACAGGTGCAAGGCCCAGAACACTTCGGATTAAGACACAGTGACAGTGAAAGAAATCAAGGCTGTGCTTCGACGATAAAAAAAAACAGCGCTCTAGGGCCTGATGGCATAAGATACGACGACATCAATAGGTGTACCGACAACGAGCTAGAGAAAATAGCAGACATGTACAACAACAGTATAGGGAGTGCTAGCATCAAGGAGGAGTGGTTAGACAGCTATCTGATTCCCTTGCCGAAGTCTGACAAAGACCACAAAAAAAAATTCAGGGATATCGAATTATAACCATGCAGAATACAATAGACAAGCTGCTGGAGAAGGTAATTGCCAGGAAAATATCAAGGTGTTTTCCCACCTACCCTGGGTGTGTACCGTCCAAAAATGAAACCTGGATCAATGCAGCAGTTTTTGCCCAGGATGTCTATGAAGGTTTCCACTCAGGCATAGAAACCTTTGCTGCAGCGATTGATCTTGAGGACGCGTACAACAGAGTACCATTGGAATTTTTAATGCTTCAGCTTCTTGAACTCAAAGTAGGTCCATTACTCCTTATTTGGATCGATGCAGCCCTCTTCCAACGGAAAGTAGTTTTTAGATGTGGCAGTTGGACTTCGGAACCAACAACAATATCTCCTGGCCTACCACAGGGATCACCATTATCTCCGGTACTGTTTAACGCCTACACAGTGAGAATAACCAGTGAGCAGATCACTGGACCTGGCAGGACATTGTCATATGCCGATGATGTTTTAGTGTATCGTCAGGGTAAGGATAGAGAGCAGGTTGCTGTGGAACTACAAACCGAACTCAATCGCATAAGTATTTGGTGTGATGAAGCTGGGGCAATGGTCAACCCAACAAAGGCAACAGTGACTTGGTTCTCGTTGAATAATCATATTGTCAACACTCCAACACCAACTGTAAAGCTGTGTTCAGAGACGGTGGAAAGAACGCAGGCAATGAATTACCTGGGGATACGGTTTGATCGAAGCCTTGCTTATAATGAGCACATATACCAGGTGATAACAAAGGCCAAGCGGGGTTTGGCTGCGATGCGGGTGATGGCGGCAGCAAACTGTGAGCAGCGCCATCTATGTCTTCTGTACGAAGGGCTGGTCATGTCTGTTTTTGAGTATGCAATGGCAGTCATGACTCTCAGCCGTAAGCAGATAGAAAGGATGGAAAGGATACAGAATGAAGCTATGCGCATTATTCTTGGATGTACAAGAGATACAGCATGCAGGGCGATGCGCTACCTTCTTGATTTTCCAACCATTGAAGAGAGAATACAAGTTTGCAGAGCACGTGCCTACCTCAGAGTTAACGCAAACACACAACATCCACTGCATAGTGAAATTATGAAGGTGAAGGGCAGCAGGTTAAAAAGAACTCTTCGCTGGTTGCTGAGGATAGGGACGGAGCACTTATGGGAATGTCCCGAATGCTGTGATGTCGGTTCCTAGATCAATCAATCAATCAATCAAAAGCGGACGGTCGTGGATCGATCAAGCCGAAGACATTCTTCACCAGGTGTGTTCACTTGAGGACTTAGAAATTTGCGAGGAGTGGGTACAAGTGCCAACATATTTCTGCACATCCTTTTCAGTGTGCATCCAACTAGATAGAAAATACAGACAAGAAAATCCGGCTTCTGTGGAGGCTGAAGTACAAGCGTTGATTTTCGAGAATTTGCTAGACGGTGATGCTGTCATCTACACAGATGGGTCGGTCGTCCGACATATGAGAAGCTCATGAGCCTTTACGGCTCGGGCCGGAGGGAGAATTGTGAAGGAGGACTCTGGTGCTTTCTCTTAAACCACAAGTAGCCAGACAATGGAAGTCATGACAGTAAGTAAAGTGTAACAGAGCACCATCTCTGTTAGGGAATGAATGAGTTAATAGATGGTGTACAAAAATAAGGGGGAATAGGTTTGTACACGCGTGAGCACCGGTAGTTAGGGATCTAGGGTTGCTCACGCGTTGACGTAAACAATCTTCCATCAGCCGCCTAGAAGAACAAGTCGAGTATGATTTTCATCTGTACGGTATTTTACAAATTGATGCCAAATAAACTCGGATATATCGTCAAAATGGACTTTGTTGTTTATAGACACGCACCATCGACTACATACAGCGGCCTTGTTGTCCTATAACACTGTTATAGGAATCTATTTTGTTGCCGTATACCCCAGGATTTCTAACATATGGGTCGCCGCGGGAATCATCTTGGCACAAGCGAAGACTTCTGTTGAACATCTCGGAAAATGGATGATATACTTGTTGATTGTTTTTGAGAGACACAGCAACTGAAAGCCCGGTATGGGGTAGTTGTTGTGATTTCTCGGGCTGCTGAATTGTCGTAATATAGTCCTCTGTGAAGGTCAAGAAGCTGCTCAGTACTGCCTGACTAAGGGACTGATGTTCTGTGGTCATGCCTGAATAGTTCCTACACAGCGGCCTGATGCTTGACGCACAGTGATTTTTGATAAACTCATAGCCAATCGGAGTCGCTTACTGCTGCTTCACGTCGTCATTTTTGGACACCGCTGGTGGATACATCGATCTTATAAACCTGGGGCGTTACTGTGAGAATTGTCTACTTGCAGCTGGATGATCAGGTCTAATCGGACAGCAAAGCCACGATAACGCTGAACCCCACTCAAGTTCAAACGTTACCTCAGGTCAGGTAAATTTTTGAGGTCACTCAAGTACAAACGTTGCCTCACGCCAGTTAAATTATTGAGGTTACTCAAGTACAAACGTTACCTCAGGCCAGTTAAATTTTTGAGGTCACTCAAGTTCAGCTGTTACATCAGGTCAGTCAAATTTTTGAGACCGCCCAAGTTCAAACATTATCTCAAATCAGTCAATTTTTCCAGAATGGCGATAAATTTGGACCGGCCGTTTTATCGAATCTCAACCTCATCCAAGGTCGAAGGAACTTGCAATTGAATGATGTTCAACAATTTTTGAATCCACTGCAACTAAATCGTTTCAGTGAAGAGGGTTTCTATCAAGGGCCTACCGAGAGGCGGCAGTCAAGAACCCGACTAGGGGCGGATTGTCAGTGAAGAGGGTTTCCATCAAAGGTCCACCGAGAACCGTCAGTCAAATAGTTCATTACTCTGTCGATTGGGCCATCTCTTGGACGCTGTACTGTACTTCGTGAGCCTTAACGTCATTTTCACCCAGGAACGTGGGACAGGCATCTGGTCAGTTTGTTAAGCTGAGAAACGATCGAGCAAACAACAGTGTGTGTAACTGAGGAACTGAAGCAAGTATAATAATTAACTTATGAAACTGGTTAGTTTAGAATAACGATATTGACAACATTGCCAACTGAACAAAGTACAAACTTAATAGTTTAAATTGCTGAAAAGTTATAGAACTTGCTTAGTTTAGGATAATATTGTGTTGATATATATTATTATACTATATTGTGTTGTACTGGTGTATTTTGTATTTCAGATTTTAATATGGAAGCCCAGGACCTTTCTTTGGGACAGGTGCTTGGTGGTGTAGGTAGGGCCATATCAAAGTTAGACACAATATTGAAACAGCAAAGCGTAGCTGTTGACATCGATAAGTTTAGTGGGCAAGCGAAATATTTTAAGAAATGGGTTGTGTCCATCGAAAAACATGCTTATCTAGTGGCTGCCACAGATGAGGATAAGAAAAATTTAGCTTATAGGACTAGTGCATCGCCTGTCTCGGATCATATTCGAAGAAAATTGGAAGCAGGAACTGATGATACGTGGGAACAATTTAAGGACGATCTAGCCCACAAGTATGCGGAGATCACAGATCCACAACATGCTTTCTCAGTATTAAGACAATCTAGACAACATGATGGAGAAAGTGTTCAGTTGTTCAGTGATAGACTGATTAATTTAGCTGTAGAAGCATTCATAGGGCAGAATGTTCAAGGCGAGGAAGTAGAGAGAATGTTGGTTGGGATTTTTGTTGACGGGATAAAGTCAGATGGACTTAAATTCAAACTTATGAGGGAAAATCCTGCGAGATTATCACAGGCTGTGGATATAGCTGTACAGGAAGAGAGTTTGAGAAGAAGATTTAGACTAAGGGTAGGACGAGAGATAGGAACTAATAGAGAAGAGAGGATTGAAGATCCTATGGAGATAGGACAAGCGAGGTACGGATGGAGAAGACGGGGAGAAATGCAGACACTGCAGGGAAATAATAATCAAAATACTCATGATAGAGAAAGACAAACGAGAAACCCTATAAGAGAGACGGCAAATAGCACAAATATGGTTTGTTGGAGCTGTGGTCAGAGGGGACACGTTTTTAGATTTTGTGGTAACAGACGTGCTCAGGTTGGTGCACGGAATAAAGGTGGAAACAGTGGACCAAGTAGAAATTATGAAGACAGACAGAGGAATTTTACAAGGCTAAGGACAGGGAATCAGAGAAATATTAAACAAAGAGTAGAACAACCAACGAACATTAGTTATGCTGGAAATAGCTGGAGACGAATTAGTATAAATAATATAGAAACACGGACACATAGTAGAGGGCAACATAGTAGTCGGGGTTTCCAATCGAATGGCCAGAATGATACCATTACGCTAAGGCCACGTCAAACTTCAAACTGCTTTAGAAGACAACCACTTTATAACAACGACAGAAACTACCGCAGACGGGAGGTAAACGACGTGACGAGAACACGAAGGTATGAAGAGAGACAACATAGCAAACCAGAATTTAAAGGGTGGCAGAGACAGAATTTTTATAAGAAAAGATGGAACTGGGACTGGCCATCCAATAATAAAGATGCGAGAACATTGCGAAGTCAATGGTTTGAAATCTTGTATACATAAACGAAGAAGAAGTATGACTTCACGAAGGTCTGTGAAGAAACATAGCGGTTGGCTATAAGATATAAGTAGACAAGTAGACTCTTAGGAATAGAAAGAGTAATAACTAAAGCTCACTGAGTAAGAAGGGGTTCGTTTAAGATGAGTAAGCGGGTTGAGAGAAGTACATTAGGTAAGTAGGCTTATGTAGGCTAGGGATTAAGACTTTTTAAGAAAAGTCTTGTTGAGGATAGGGAGGAATGTAACAGAGCACCATCTCTGTTAGGGAATTAATGAGTTAATAGATGGTGTGCAAAAATAAGGGGGAATAGGTTTGTACACGCGTGAGCACCGGTAGTTAGGGATCTAGGGTTGCTCACGCGTTGACGTAAACATCTTTCCATCAGCCGCCTAGAAGAACAAGTCGAGTATGATTTTCATCTGTACGGTATTTTACAAATTGATGCCAAATAAACTCGGATATATCGTCAAAATGGACTTTGTTGTTTATAGACACGCACCATCGACTACATACAGCGGCCTTGTTGTCCTATAACACTGTTATAAAAGCAATAACATGGCTCGAGACACAGGCATTCACTAGGACATGTTTTCTTAGCGTCTCAATGAACATATTCAAGAGGATAGAGGAGGGGTCGATCCGAAGAGAATGGTTGCTGCCTCTGGAGCGGTCTCGGCTGACAAAAATTAGTTTCATTTTCGTGCCAGAGCATGCCGGAGTACACGGAAATGAGCGGGCTGACAAGCTCGCAGGTGAGGCTACGGTGGAGGGCGGACTCGCCATGGACCAGGCTGACATTCTGAATGCTCTACGAGAAGTAAGAATTTTGCGTGAACCAAGTGAGGACTGCGAATCTACCACCATGGCCAGACTGCGAGAACAGCAAGTTACAAAGACAAAGAGGGCGTTGCCAAACAAGAACACTACGCCCAAAGCCAAAGAAGATTGATAAACCAACACAGAACTGGTGTCGTTAGCCGCTACACGCTGCGGGATTTGCTGAGGAGGGGATCCGAGCACTTATGGACTGAATGGTTCGATGTGCAATGAGGATGATCTTTCGACTAACTAACTAACTAACTAACTAACTAACTAACTAACTAATTAACTAACTAACTAACTACCTAACTAATTATACCATTAATTATTAGGGGACATTTTCTTTTTGAAAATATGAATGTTTTCGTGTGACGTCGTTGATGTGGTCTCACTTGCAGGCTCCTCAAAAACACTTACGTTGGGGGGGGGGGGGGGGGGGGAGGTTTGGAAAATATAAGTTTACTGGTATGACGTCATTGGTGTGACATCACTTTCAGGCTCCCCTAAAGCACTAACGTTGAAAATATGTTTATTGTTTGTATATATTGATAATATTATTGGTTTTGGACACTAAAGTTGTTGTACAACGCTTGAAGTTTTGTTTTCACAACTACTTTCTAAACGTATACATCAAATACGATAGTTAGAATACTAATATTACCGATGTTACAAGCTGGGGAAAACTTTTTAATTAAAAAAATGCATTATGACCATTCAAGCTGTGATAACAAACCATTCACAACTGGTCTTCGATATATTATGTCACAGGTTATGTCGGCGTCTGATGTGCGATAAACAGGAAAACATCGAATTTTGATTCCAGTGCTAAAATAACTGTCACAAAAACTTTGCGTGATATTCATTATCATTGCCTCATTGGCATTCACGTGCCTTACACTGGAACTTTTTAAAATTGAAACTGTGGAGCTGTCATCAGTGCTTTCTTCAAAGAGTTTGACTTATTAAGATAAGACTGTGTGTTAATAACAAATCATGGACCATTTTTCTGGCATTTTCATCAACCCGCTCAAGAATCATCTCGGCCACTATCCAGAAAGATGTCCACTTGTGTGCCACTTGTGGCCAAGTCTTCACATTGTTTCACAATTTAGATCGCCACATTAGTACATTACACCGTACCATTGGTAAGGTTTGCGCAATCACATCTGCAGTCAATTATACAGAAGAAAATACACTACTGCAACACTTAATAAAACATCACCAGACATCCTCATCATCAACACCTATGGTCACTACACTCGGATCATCAACACGAACGAAAACTATACCGGCATCACAAAAAACGAAAGGGTCATCATCTACACACACCTCTAAATAGACACACAGACAAAACCATTCTTGAGCAATTGGTGGAAGACGAAGCGGACATCTTATCAGCAGAGGAGCCAGAGAAACTACACACTGTTCCCACTGACATCAAACAAACATATAGAAAAAATTGGCAGGCTATCATGACATATCACACGATTAACAAACACATGTCTACAAATTATATATGTGTCCACAGACACAACACCCTATCGACTGGACATTGGATAAGATTTTCCAATCTCAAAATAGTAGATGTAAGATAAACGTAAGCCATCATAGAGTCCTTAACCATAGAGAAACACACGATCTTCGTTTCTTTTACGCCTCTTTTAATAATGCCTCTGTATTAAAAGTCCCACATCTAATCAAGAATAGGCATGAGTTTTTACGATGTTATCACATGTGTTTTACGATGTTATCAAAACAGTACACGAACACGACATCCTTATCTATGCCATACAACAAAGTCCATACACCAAATAAACTAAAGATACAGTAGCGGCCATCTGTTTTTATGTTTATCATATCCCAGAGTACCCATAGGTACATTAGCTGACATTCCAGATTACATTACCCAAAACAAAACCATTAATATATTACAACATGACTCAAACTCGAAACCATACACAGATAACCTGTGCTGTTTTTTTTTTTATGTACAGCATTATTCAAAGTGTCATCCGTTAAGAATCTTCTGAAATCTACTCAACGTTTAGCTACCCATCGGAAATAACATCAAAGTATTAACCCGTTAGTTGATTTTCCAGGGGTGAAGTTAATTGATATGCCCAATTTAGAACAATTTTGTGGGTTTAATATAGACATTTTCGAATAAAACGAAAATCAGTCTCTGGTCTCAAAACTTAGGGGGAGTGGACGTTTAAAAAAACATTACGATTACTATATTTTAAAGACCTGTATATTGTAGACATCGATAGAGTAAATCATGCTTTTAGTTGTCCAAAATGTGGCAATTTGAGGACGACACGAGATCAACTGTAAAGGGGGTAAAACCGTAGAGTATCTTAAAAGACAGGTGTTCAATCCACCAGAGACCATGTGTGAATTAATTGCAAAGTAAGGTATTCCAGTAGACGCTAGTTTTGTCTATCCCTATAGAGCAACCTATAACTATGGATGTTAATTTAATAGTACTGCTCTATCTGATGAAACAAAGTCTACTAAATTTTTAGGTAAACATATTCCCATGTCTTGCCCAGTCGCTCCCAATGTTTCCTGGCTGTAATAGCGCACACACTTTTTGGATTGGTAGTGTGTGACATCCATGTGCCAGACTCTTTGAAAGAATATTTCTCAGAGATTATACCCATCTGTAAATATAGTGATGTGGGTAGAGAGCATGTAGGTGACTTTATGCGTGAGTGCGCCGAGTCATATAAGGTTCTGAGAGGTTCATGTGGCACTATAATAGGTAGTTATAGTGAGGAAAAGATCCTGTTGGCCACACCATTTCTAGTGTTGTTAGACGCTACACGCTGCGGGATTTACTTTAGAGAGAATCCGAGCACGTATGGACTGAATGTTTCGATGTGCAATGAGCATGATCTGTCGACTAATAACTAACTAACTAACTAACTAACCAACCAATCAACCAACCAACCAACCAATCAACCAACCAACCAACCAACCAACTAACTATCAATCTATCTAACTAACTAACTAATTAACCAACCAACCAACTAACAACCAACCAACTAACTAACTAACACCATTGTTAAAATGGTATCTGACACATGGTCAAAATGTCATAAAAATGTATCAGGTGACTGAATATCAACTTGTTAGTTGTTTGCAGACGTTGGGACATAAGGTGTCTGATGCCAGACGTGAGAGGGAATAGGGACCCTATCGATACCATCACAGCAGAGACGATGAAGTTGTTAAGGAATGCAGCAAAACATTCACTGAAAAGGTGAAACATTTAGAAGTTTCCTATTGCCAGGGTGATGACACGAAACAGTTAGTAAATAATCCCCTTTTAAAGAAAATGACGCCACTTACTGACGACACTTTTGAAGTAGAAAAACTAAAAACGGAAACAGCGTGGGATCTCCCTCTACAGATAGGGTTCTTTGTGTATCAGTACGCAAAACTAAGGATATTCACTCTCTATTATGATATTCTATATAAATTTATAGATATAAGGGGTTTTCATTTGTGTGAAATGGATAGTTAATTAGTTAGTCGACAGATCATCCCCACTGCATATCGAACCATTTAGTCCATAAGTGCTCGGATCCCTTCCTCAGTAAATCCCGAAGCGTGTAGCGGCTCACGGCACCAGTTCTGTGCTGGTTTATTACACTTCTTTGGCTTCCTGCGTAGTGCTTTTATTTAGACACTCCTCTTTTAACTTGATGTTCTCGCAGGCAGGCATGGTTGTAGATTCGCAGTCATCGCTTTGTTCTCGTAAACGACTTACTTCTCGTAGAGCATTCAGAATGCCTGTCTGGTCCATGGCTCGTCCGCCTTCCACAGTAGCCCTACATGCAAGCCCGTCAGCCTGCTCATTCCCTTGTACAGCCGCATGCCCTAGAAAGAAGATGAAACTAACTTTTGCCAGCCGAGACCACTTCAGAGGCAGCAGCCACTCTCTTCAGACCCACCCCATCTCTATCATCCTGAGCATACTCATTGAGTCACTAAGAACACATTCCCGATTGACTGTCTGTGTCTCGAGCCATGTTATTGCTTTACTTACTGCCATGACTTCCATAGTCAGGCTGCTTGTAGTCTAAGCGACAGCGCCCAACTCTTCCTTCACACCTTCCCCTCCGACATGGTCGTAAATGGCCATGAACTTCTCACTCCTCGGAAGACTTACCCATCCGTGTAAATGACAGCAACATCCTCTAACGAATTCTCTAAGATCAGAGCCTGTACTTCAGCCTCCACAGCAGCTGGATCTTCTTGTCTGCATTTCCTGTCTAGTTGGATGCACACTGAAAAGGATGTACAGAACTCTGTTGACACTTGTACCCATATCTCGCCAAGTTCTAAGTCCTCAAGTGAACACACCTGCCGAAGAATGTCTTTGACTTGACCCATCCACGACTTTCTTCTTTTTAACCTACTGCCCTTTACCTTCTTAATCTCGCTGTGAAGTGGATGTTGTGTATTTTCCGTGACTCTGAGATAGGCACGTTCTTGGCAAAATTGTATTCTGTCCCTCATGGTTGGAAAATCAAGAGGGTAGCGCATCGCCCTGCATGCTTTATCTCTTGTACATCCAAGAATAATGCCACATAGCTTCTTTCTGTATTCTTTCCATCCAGGACCAGACCCTCGTAAAGAAGACATAGATGGCGCTGCTCACAGTTTGCCGCCGCCATTACCCGCATCACAGCCAAACCCCACTTGACCTTTGTTATCGCCTCGTCTACATGCTCAGTATAAGCTAGGCTTCGATCAAATCGTATCCCCGGGTAATTCATCGCCTGCGTTCTTTCCACCGTCTCTGAATCCAGATTTATAACTGGCGCTGGGGTGTTGCCAATATGGTTATTCAAAGAGAACCATGTCACCGTTGCCTTTGTTGGGTTGACAATTGCCCCAGCTTCAACACTCCAAATGCTTATGCGACTGAGTTCGGTTTTTAGTTCCAATGAAACCTGATCTCTATCCTTGCCCTGACGATACACTAAAACATCGACTGCATACGACAATGTCCTCCCCGGACCTATGATTTGCTCGCTGCCCTTGGTTACTATGGAAGCGACCACATTCACTGTTCTGTGCTGATGCATAAGTCCAGCACAGTCAGGGATACAACAGTCCATTCAGTTATGATTGCGACCACTGTTCGCTCTTAAGGCGCCTTAGATCACAGGGAGGATCTAAACCAACAAGAAGAATCTTCAGCAGAGGTGGAGAATTCAAGGAGGGCAGCCATAAGGAATTGGCAGAGGGTGCGGAGAACAACCAATTAAGTTGACACAGAATTGGACACATTTGAAAACATACAAAAATAAAAGTGCAAATTTTAAACTCCAGGCAGCAGAGGCAAAAAGGATTAAGTGGAAACAGTATATCAATGAAGTCGGTGGGGATGTGACATTGGGTAAATTCTGGAGGCTGCACACGCAGATGAAGAGACAGGTGATGCCTGGTACACATGGTATTATTTATGATGATAACAACCGACCTATTACAACTGACCAGGACAAAGAGGGGGCTTTTCTTGCACGATTTTTAAAACAGATGGATCAGTAAGATAGAGCTATTAAAGATATGGTCAGAGAAACCTTGTCACTGGTCACTAGGAAGGAGGATTGTGAGATTAATGTGGAGGATATTAAACGGATACTGAAGTGGACTAAAGACACAGCGTCAGGTCCTGATAGGGTGAGGTACACCCATACGAGTAACACGAATGATGGGGACTTTGAAGAGATGGCTCTTTGTCTCAACCTGAGCACCAATACAGTAGGTTAAAGGTAGATCTAGCTGGTGTCAATTTAATTTTAACATCCACACCGTTTATCATGTAGTGGTGTTGCACACAAAAATCAGCGTGCAGTCGACCCATAATTTCTATTTCTTGACTCTCACTGGCTAGTTGGCGTCGTCTTCTTAGTCCTTTGCTATTATCACATTGATCCTCATCGAGAAACTTGGCTGTATTATAGTAGTAGAGAGCAGCTGAGAGGTGACTCTTCTTGGCTTCCTCCCCATGGTTCAGAGTCGCTTTCAGGTAGCCTGTACGGAAACGTATTTTTACTGGGGGTGATTAGCCTGTTGGTTAAGGAGACGTCCAGTTGAGAAAATAGAATGTACAGATAATAGTTGTTTGGGACGACTTCAACTGTGGCTGATAGTTTGTCGCCAATGGGCAGTGTGACTTTAGCTCTGATGTGTAAGAAGGTATTAAACAGATCCAGATACACTTCACTGGTCCAGATATTGCAAATTCCTGGTGCTAAAGTTGCGAGCGGGTGTATCTCCCAAAACTGGCACTCTTCTACTGATATCTGTGTGGGAGGAACACTAAACAGATCCAAACCAGAATGAAGACACTCAAAAGAGTGAGGGTGAATCAGAACCATAATGAAAAAAAAAATATCAGAGTACTGCTGCTTCTACTTATGACCACGAGGTGCAGCGATAAGTTTTATACGTTCACTAGGTTCACCATGTGGCGCTGGTCGTCTCTTTCTTCTGATACCACTACCTGATTGGCTAACATGGTCGACAGCTCCATGGAGTAAATGCGGGCCGCCTTGTTTGGCGTGCTCTTTAAAGGACTCTCCAACGTTCCTACCAGCTAAAGCGTTTTGGACCACTTTCAAACCCGTACCGACACGTTCTCTGAGTAAGGCCTTACCACCTGTTTTAACCAGGGTAGATTCATGCGAACGAGTCCATTGAATAAACTACCAATACCACGTCCTAACTTCCCCCACTCACAAGCATTAGCATTCCATGGCAGCTTGTTTCAACTAAAAGTCTTCATACAATTAGGACCTCGACGTAACGCCACATATTTCATTATTATTCTAGGTCTGAATGCTTCCGAGTTAGAAAATGTAATGTCAGCACTGAAGTACCAGTTGTGAATGAGATCTTTGTGCTTATATCGGTGGTGAAAGGTATTTCCTCCGTGTCGAAGGAATAACGACTCAGCTGCACATAGTGTGGGTTGTCGTAAGTACAAAACACTGATGCCGAGAGCTGGTCCAAGATAGGGACAGTCCTTAGAAAGGAACCAGTGGCGTATTCGACTCGCTTGGAGGCTATGAGTTCGCACTAGACGTAGACATTTTGAATGCCATTATCCAACTCTACAATGACATCGCCTTCCATTATTTGGTTGGCGTTTGATCATCGCAAGACAAGGACAGAGACATTAAAATTAGCAACATGGAATTTTAGGACGTTAAACGACGACGAAATATTAGATAACATCAAACAAGAAATGGAAAGAGAGAAAATTAATATTTTAAGGATGTGCGAAACGAGATGGACAGGAGCAGGCATCAAGATAGATGACGGTTTTAAGGTTATTTATTCTGGAGGAGAAGATCGACAAAGTTGGTTAGCAATTATTATGGACCGGCAAACATCAAAATCTGTTCAAGGATATTGGGCCGTGTCAGACAGAGTTCTACTAGTTAAATTGAGCGACAGACCTTTTGGCATAAATGTTATTACGATATATGCCCCAAAGGGAGAATCCAGTGAGGATAGTGTTGAGGCATTTTATAATGACATAGAGTCTGCTTCAAAGAAATGTAAAAATTCAGAAATAAACAAAAACAGGAAATCAAGGTGATAGATACACATTAGGAAACTATGGTTTAGGAGAGAGAACTGAAAGAGGATACAGACTTATAGAGTGGGCAAAAGAGCAGGAAATGATTGTAGGAAACACCTTGGTATAAGCAACACCCTAGAAGATGGAGGACATGGAGGAGTCATGGAGACATGGAGGAGTCCTGATAGTAGGATTAGAAACCAGATTGATTACATTCTGATTAGCAGAAGATTTAGAAATGCGTTAACAGTAGCAGAAACAGTTCCTAGTGCTGATTGTTATAGTGACCACAAATTACTTACAGGAACATTGAGGATAAAGTTAAAGAAAGTCAAGTATGTAGCAGGAAACACTAAATATGATTTGTGTACATTGAATAACGACAAGGCAATACAAAATAAATTCAACATAGAAGTACTGAACAGATTTTATATATTGTTTGATCTACAGATCCTATACCAGGATGTGGATGATCAGTGTGAAATGTTGAAGAATTAAATCTGTTTGGCTGCAGAAACAACTATTCCAAAATTAAAAAAGATGGGTCGTAAGAAATGGAGGACTGAAGAAATTTTACAACTAATGGAAACAAAAAGACTCAACAAAAATAGTTATGCCAAATATGAAGAAATTCACAGACAAGTCAGAATATTATGTAAAGAGGCAAAAGAAGCATGGCTTGAGAAAAATTGCTTAGAAATTGAACAACAACACAACAGTCAAAATACCAAGTTAGTGCACAAAAGAATTCAGGAACTTACTAATAAAAGAACAAGTACTTCAGTAGGCTGTCTAAAGACTAAAGATGGCAAAATCATACTAGAAAAAGATGAGATTCTACATGCATTGTCAGACTGTGAAAAACCTTTATGATGATAACAGAGATGAACAGTATGATATTCGATTTAATAATGAAGGACCGCCAATTTTGAAGATGGAGGTTCGAAATGTTCTTAAACATATGAAAGCTGGCAAGGTCCCCGGTTCAGATAACATCACAACAGAAATGATTACAGCTTTAGAAGAATATGGAATAGAGCAAGTCACCAGACTGCTGAACACATTATATGCTACCGGAGATATACCGTCTGAATTATGTAATTCTGAATTTATTGCAATCCCAAAGAAATCAGGAGCCTTGGAATGTGATCAACATAGACCAATTAGTATAATGAGTCACATCACAAAGATTTTGCTACGAATTATCATGCAAAGAATGAGGAAGAACATACAACCTGAAACAGGGAAAGAACAATGTGGGTTTGTACAAGGAAAGGGTACAGTAAATGCTGTGTATATGCTGCGATCAGTTATTGAACGTTCTATAGAAGTAAACAAAGATATACATCTTTGCTTTATTGACAACACAAAGGCTTTCGATAGAGTAAGACATGTCAACATGGTAGATATGCTTGCAGATCTACAAATTGATGGGAAAGACATTAGACTTATAAAAAACATATATTGGAAACAACAAGCTGCCATAAGGATTGATAATGAAGTGGGACAATATCAGCCTATTAAGAGAGGTGTTAGGCAGGGATGTGTAATGTCTCCAGATCTTTTTCCCTATACAGTGAAAATATTTTCAGAAATGTAGAAGACATAAATGGAATCAGCATTGGAGGACGAAACATCAATAACATTAGATATGCAGATGATACAGTATTGATTGCAGACAATGAGCAGGATCTGCAACAATTAGTAGATGCGGTTGTTGCACACAGTGAACAACTAGGGTTAGAATTAAATTGTAAAAAGACACAGATTATGGTCGTCACTAGGAAGAACGAAATACCACAATGTAATATACAAGTAAATGGGAATATTCTTCAACAAGTGAATCGGTACAATTATCTCGGAACAGTCATAACATCTGATGGGAGATGCCTTGAAGAGATTAGAACAAGAATCGCCATGGCGAAAGTAGCCTTTAGCAAGATGAAAAACATTCTGACCAATAAAAAGATGTCAATTGAAACGAGAAAAAGAGTGTTGAGGTGCTACATAGAGCCTGTTCTTTTGTATGGATGTGAAACTTGGACAATGAGCAGTCAAGCTGAAAAACATCTGATGGCTGCAGAAATGTGGTTTCTGAGGAAAATGCAAAGAATACCATGGACAGACAGAAAAACCAATGACCAAGTACTACAGGAGACAAATTAACATCGTAAATTGATTAGAGAAATTAGACGTAGACAGTCAAAATTTTTTGGACATGTTATGAGAAGAAATGGATTGGAGAACTTAGTGACAACTAGCAAGATCGAAGGGAACAGACCAAGGGAAGACCGAGAAGTAAATACCTGGATGGCTTGGCCACATGGCATGGTCGAGACAGGAACACTGAGCTGATCCACGACTCTGGTGATCGAGTGAAATGGCGAGTCATGACCGCCCACGCTTTCCGGCATGACACATGATTGATTGATTGATTGATTGATTGATTGATTGTCTCTTACTTTGCCTGAGGGAAACCCTGAAATATTTTTCAATCTCTCACTATACAACGGCCCGGTATACAACGGGCCCCGGTTTGAATAGTTTCACGATGGCTTTCGTCGACGCCTTGTTGAAATATCTTATTCGCACCCTGTCACGCTCCTCCATATCTTTCACTATTCGACCAGGACGCATCTTATCACGTTCCTCCACACCTTTCTCTAGTTGATTCAGCTCAGTTATAAAAGCGTCTGGTGAGCTGTACATATCCGGGGGCAACTACTCTTACTGATATTCTTCCAATGGGTGGCATGTACTTTAACCACACCTCATTACATTACAGTAATAGTTGGGAAATTGAATTTCGGCCAATCCCACTTTATACTGTTTGCTCACATCAATAGTCTGCGGCAACTTGACGAAAAAGTGAACTGGGTTGTTCTTGGGAAACATAGTCGGTAAAGCATTGCTCGGTAATGTCCTGTAGAAACTCTAATTTAAGCTTGGTAACATGTAACCCAGACAACTACTCATTAGAGCAATCCAAAGCTTGCTCTCTGGTGCTTCGGTGCTACCTCGAGACAGACTGAATAGTGATACGCTGATTACGACGGTGTATATAACTACTAGCTGCCAGAAGAATACAATATCTACTCGCTGTACACGTTGACCAAAGACGCCAACGTTCTTTACCCTACAACGCCTCTGTCAGGATTGTTTGGTGTTTCCATTAGTCTCGGTATCTGGTTAGGTTTGATACCAAATTGTTTAATGAATGAAAAATTATAACCGAACCACTTCACTAAATACTCTTTACCACTTAGTCTTTCTTGTAAGAATGATTAGATACGATACGTTTGTTTATCTCTGACGTGTTGGATCTCTTCTCTGTATAATGACCCTTGTAGTTCACCCCCCCCCCTCCCCCGCCGAAACGTCTTTTAGTACATATGTCATCGGACTGCTCTGGTTTATACTACTGACGGTAAACAAATCTTCTGTCTCCGACGGCATACACCCTTTAAAAAAAAAGTGGTTTGGGTTGAGCAAGCCTGACTCGATACCCCTCTGTAAAATGTATTTTTTTTACTCGACTGCGTTCTGGTACACGTTATTCCACACCTCTTCTTGACTACGATAGTTTACTTGCGCGGGTGCCATACGTATACTTCTGTGATACGAACCGTTGTAGTTTCTGATCAAGCTATCTATATGTCAACGTATCGAAGTGTATTGGTCTTGGTGAAATAACGCAATAGTTGTTCTTTAAAGGCCCGGTTGAGTTTTTCCACAATAGCCGCCTTTACATCTTCATTCTCGGTCGTAAAAAATGAACACCTTGGTCTGTCAGAAATTTTAAGAAGGTCTGATTGACGAATTCCGAACCTTTGTGCGTCTGAAAATTTATCGTTTTGCTATCATCAAAAATCTTACTCGCAGCTCCACTAGAGCTTTCCCGGTTGTTTTTTCTTGAACGGGATCGCCCAAGCATATTTACTAAACACGACGATGCACGTTACTAGATACGACATCCTATCGTTCTTTCTTTGTAATAGTCATATATGATTCAAGTCGACCTGGAACTGATGCTTTGTACCACCTGTTATCGTGAGGCGTCTTTTGAACCTGCGTTATATCGGTTTATGCAAGTGTAGGTATACTGATTACGTAACCAGGCTTCTATTGTCATAGCGTCCAGTTTGATGTTTCGTTTTAAGGCGGCTGAACCACCCTAGGTCCCGGGTTTCTAGGGGTCGTAGTAATACTTTCTTATATGCGCGCAATTTCCCCCACTTCGGAGTGGGTATCTTACTCTTCTTATGTCTTCTCCTGAGACAATACGGTTGAAGTGTCTCGACTACTTGATTTTTGGGTGTTATTGGAGTAGATGTTAGTTGACTAAGTGTCTTGGTTACTGGTAATGGTAAAGTTTTGACTTCGGGATTTTGTACTACCGGAGGTTCTTTGTTATCCACTGTTCCTAGGGGCTTGTATCTGTACTAATCGAGTCCTGTCAGATACCGCTGAAAAGTTTGCTGATAAATTCAGACTTTTTCACGAGGTGGTAGAATCTTTACCTTCCAGGACTTGTTGCATTTGGTGGTCCAGATCACGTAGGCTATCATTTAGTGTGTCGAGGCTGCAGGCTAATTATTTGAGGCCTTGTTTGGCTGTATACGTATTAAGCTCTTAACGCGTTTGATGTGAACGGTATGACCCGGATGTGTGATTCAAGCAGGTCGATGTATCAAAGATCAATAACGTCAGAAGCTCAGGGAGTAGCTTAGCACGTGCAGTTTTTAAATTAAAAAGCAGTGAATGAATCACACCAAAAAAAATAGAGAAGTAGATTGTGAGCTTTACTAGAATATGATTACAAGAAACATAATAGACGTTGCAGCTAAAGCCTTCGTCAATCAGAACAAACAAACACAAACAGACACACAACTACACCAAAAACACTATATAAAACATAAAGGCTAATTATTTGAGGCCTTGTTTGGCTGTATACGTCTTAAGCTCGTAACGCGTTTGATGTGAACGGTATGACCCGGATGTGTGATTCAAGCAGGTCGATGGATCAAAGATCAATAACGTCAGAAGCTCAGGGAGTAGCTTAGCCACTCGATGGGAGGGATGAGGGAGACGTCCATGTGAGCGAGCGGCAAAATGGAGATTAGCAGTGGACAATAGACGGCTCTGTGTCGAAGGTGCCATGGATGTAGTTCACAATTCCGCATACCGCATTTGAAACACAGCTGCGAGTGCTTTGAATGCAGTCATCCCTGCATTGGCTAGCATCGAATGGTATGAGTGTCAGTAGCTCAGAAAGCAATGACAAACCACTGAACGCAAACTTGCCAAGAAATCCCAAACAGTAAAAGTAATGCTGGAGTTGATTAAGACGTCATGCAAAGGATATGCTACCACCTTTTTCCAGTGGACTATACAACTGCGGAGATAGTGGGGGGGGGGGGGGTGTCAGAAGTTAAATGAAACTATGTTGGACATTGAGGCCGTGAGGGGAGAGTGAGCCCAGCTGGAAGATGAGACTGTTTTCCAATGTCTTACGGTCACGTTCGTGAGATTCGCGCGATTTGATCGCTGTGACCTGTATGTCGGCCATGCCACAGTGCTCAGAACTGTTGACGTTTATGGATACCGGTTTCCGAGCACCACTGTTGATATAAGAGAGGTGTTGCCTAAACCTGTCAGCAAGACGTAGACCTTTTTCTCCTATATATTTCATGTCACAGCGTGTGCAGATGATCGCATAGATAACGTTACGACTCGTGCATGAGTTACTCACACTGATGTGAAAAGTGGTCTTATGGAAAGCCAGACTCTGGGTTTGAAGGACACAAGGACACGTTTTACAACGAGATCTAAGACAAGCCATCGTGCCAGGAAAAGACTTGTGAGGTTGGGGTAACTGCTATGGACCAGCACATTCCTGAGATTACGATTCCGCCTGTAAGCCTCCGGAGGGGGGCGCTCTGAAATGACATCGCGAGTGACAGGGTCTGCCTGGAGAATAGATAGGTGCCTTTGGAGGATATTATTGGCAGCAATATTATGGGGATGGTAGGTTAGTGAAAGAATCGGCCTATTATTTTGTGGTTTCGGCTTGGAGGAGAGATCCTCGTCACGACTGATAGACTGACAGCGGTACAAAGCTGTTGACAAAACTTTATCAGGATAACCACGAAGGCGGTAGAAATCCACAATTTTTGTGGGCTTTTTGACGGAAGTCGTTATTATCCTGAGAATCTCTGTTCGTCTTTAAATTAAAAACTGTAATCAACACCGAGCTGAGATACTTAGTCCATGTACGCTGATGTTTTTTTTTTTTTTTTTTAAACAGAGATTCGAACACGTTTGGACATGTCTGGAAAGTAAAGATGATAATCCTTACTGGATAGAACAGAAGAGAAGAATAACGTAATATCACTGCACATCAGGTCATTCCCACACACGCTCCGTCCCCTTGTTCAACAACCACGAATCATATTGCTAATAGTTTTAACTGACATATGATTGAAAGTTCTCCTTGTCTTCCCTCTCAATAGTACAACACAAGAACAATATTAATAAACGACAATACTGCATAGACATCATCAAATGCAAGATTTAAGTGTAGACAATCACGGTTTATCTTCAACGATCAGAGTTATATTCGTTACCCGATATCCTGTGTGACCAAGTCTTTCAAGTATTACTTTTTGTCTTCCTCTTGCTGTTATTTTGGATTTTGTATGAGGTTTGCCAGTTGTCTCACATTTTCCTAGTGTATCTCTACACATAGAATGCTCAGAAATGTTTACAGTCTACATTTCATGTCTGAAATTAGATTGCGCCTTTCATCTTTTTCTACAACAACAAAAATGTCTCATTTGATGTTCTGATTTTTTTTTTCCAGGGGACTAGACCAAATAAAATATATTGGAATGAAAGTAAATAAATACACAGAGAACTCACACTAACTGCTGCAAATTGATATGCGTTGCTTTCGCAAAGGTCCATGCACATGGGGACAGACATACGATGGGTTGCCACACCAACAGTGCACTTGTCACTGTACCTGGTGCTATGGTAACAACCTTGAAAAGCTGTTGTAAAAAAGTGAGACATTTTACTTGTACACCATTTCAAATCCATGCTTTAAAATTCTATTTTAATTCAATTACTACATGTTTATCAATGCTATATTACATTTTAAGAAAACCGCAAAAATACCCAAGATATGTCAGTTTTATAGAGCTGTCACTACTACTACTACTACTACTACTACTACTACTACTACTACTACTACTACTACTACTACTACTACTACTACTACTCTACTACTACTACTACTACTACTACTACTACTACTACTACTACTACTACTACTACTACTACTACTACTACTACTACTACTACTACTACTACTACTACTTCTGAAGGTCTATGCCGTGTGACGTTAGTGAGAATATCTAATTCTGTCTCGTTAATTGCCATCTAACCAATGTTTATCCATACAATGATGTCAAACTACTCGGGGTCTTCTCTATCCGTCTTCCTTTGCTTTATCACCATCCCCAAAACCTCCGACGTACTTCATCTTTCCCTTTCTCATAATGTCAAAGGAATATGGACTGCCCTTTTCTGATACGAATGAGTTAACTTATTCTAAGATATCTTATTACTCTTTCTTTCCGCCTAATGTGTTCTTATCATTTGCTTATAAAACCACATCTCCGCAGCGTCCACATCGTTCCTCTGTAGTCTGCGAACTGTCCATGATTGGCTTCCGTACATCAGAATTGGCTCCATATATCTATAAGAACTCTCTTTCTCTCTTCGATTGACAAAAGTATATTGCAGATAATATTCTTCATCGTGTGAAATCCTGCTTTTGTCTTTCTTTAATAGATCTTCCACCAATTGTTATTAAATTGTTTATTCATTCAGTAGCATGTCCTTTGCGGAACCTCGCTCCCATAACAACCTTCCGGAAAACCTCTCGATCATAAGCAAGATGTCCCGCGTCCGTTACACCTATCTGGAGATCATCTGCCACATCCTGCACCCATCTTCTCTTTAGCCTTCTTCTTCCTCTCTTCCCAGGCTTATACCCCTCCATTATTGTTCTCTCAAACTTTCGTTACGTTTCAAGTGACCAAAATATTTCAAGTTTCTTTGTTTTATCGTCTTTAATAGCCAGCCTTCTTCAATATTGTGCTCTTGAAGTATGGATGCATTTGTTCTTTTCTTTACCCAAGATGTTCTTGTATAATTGTAACATGCCTAAATTCATTGACTTGTTTCACTTTGAGATGAGTTGAGTTGAGCTAAGAACCGACATCATTGCACTCAGGGCATTCCCCTAGTTCAACAGCCAGAAAAGATTGACACCGCTAATCGTTCCCACCGCTGTCTGATTAAAAGTTCTCCTGGTCTTCCCTCTCAGGTGTTAGATTCTTCCAGAACCCCTGCATATCCTCCGCAATCTCATTCTTTCCACATACGGGTTCTCAAACTGTCCCTCCACCTTCTCCACCTGGTCCCACGGGCACACGACCACATTTCCCCTGTCCATATGTAATCTACCACCAAGAGGTGCATTCCCTGCCAGCCAATCAGAATGTTCATTTCTCCGCACTGCCACATGGCCAGGGCTAAAAAATCCATAAAATTATATATTTATATATATTTATATCCATAAAAATCCCAGTTTTAAAATCAAAGACAGCAAAAGAGACTGCACACAATACAGAGGAATTTCACTGTTGAGTCATACTGGGAAAATGTTTTGCAAACTTTTTGAGAAAAGATTACGAACCACTATAGAACATGCATGGTCGAGACTTCAACACGGAGCTGATCCACGACTCTGGTGATCGAGTGAGATGGCAGAACTTGACTGCCCA
Organism: Cepaea nemoralis; assembly: GCA_014155875.1. Lineage (NCBI taxonomy): Eukaryota > Metazoa > Mollusca > Gastropoda > Stylommatophora > Helicidae > Cepaea > Cepaea nemoralis. The sequence continues at coordinate 542,780 of JACEFZ010010959.1, read as the reverse complement.
CGCTTATCGGCATGGCACATGATGAATGGATGGATATAACCCCAGCTAAGCGAAACACAACTTCGATTTAGCAAAAACCAAAGGATGCACAGATGTCATTTTGCTCTTAAACAGCTTATAGAAAAATCTGTCGAATTCAATGAAACACTCTACTTATCCGAGAAAAGGCATTTGATAGAGTAGATAGAAACAAGCTGTGAGAAATCCTTAAACAATATGGAGTGAGTACACATCTAACAAACCTTTGTAGAAGCTTATACAACAACAGTGAATGCATAGTGAGAGCAACTGGAGGACACTCAGAACCCTTCACCATAAGATCCGGAGTACGACAAGGTTGTGTCCCGTCCCCTCTCTTGTTCATAACACATATAGACAGCATATGTAAAGAAACCAGCCAAACAGACACCGCAAGAACACCGCATGACGAGAACACACAAGAAGAACCATCTGCAAATCTAACCATTAGAGAACTCCTATATGCGGACGACCAAGCACTAATAGCAAAATCAGAAGTTGAATTACAAGATCACATGAATAGTCTAAATGAAATGTGAAGGGAACATAACATGAAAATTAGCGCAAGTAAAACAAAGGTACTGACTGTAACTAAAGAAAACAGAAAGCAACAACACTTCAGCTACACGAACATCCCTTTAAACAAGTAAAGAGTTTCAAATACCTAGGAAGTATAATATCATCAAATGGCAAATCAGAAAACGAGATCGAAAATAAATGCCACAAGGCAACTACTAAAAAAGCACTTTACAACGCAATCTTCCTACCAACTCTATGTTACCAATGCCAATGAAAAAGAGAAAAAGAAAAATCACAACATCAGAAATGAGATTCCTGAGATGAATACTCAATGTATCAAGAAGAGATAAGATCAGAAATGAAGAAATCAGGACTAAAGTGGGGGTTATAGCTGCAATAGATTTTATTAGAAGGCAGCAAGTCAAATGGTTTGGCTATACAAGTAGGTTACCAACTAACAGTATACCACAACAAGCTATTGATGTACAGATCAGATTGATGCAGAGGAAGAGGCCGACTACGTAAACGATGAACGCAGGGAATAACAGAGTCCATGGGAATATCGATACATGAAGCCCATAAACGGGCACTCTTCCGCTGTTTATACTTCACCTCGACACCGCAAAGTTCAAGAGGAACATGTTGAGATGATATCGGAATATATATATCGCCCCCCTCTAGTAGGTGTCCAATGGGGCTTTGGGGCCAAAAGAGGTATGGGAGCCGAGGAGCGCCCAAGGGGGCACCCCACACCAAAAGGGGTATGGGAGCCCCCAAGGAGCACCCCCAGAGGAACCCTCCAAGAAGACTAGAGGGGCTCCATGCCCCCCCCCCCCCAGGGCCCCGGGGCGCACTGAAAGTCGCCTGTGAGAGACTGGGCCGCCGATTTAGAGTGTATCAGCTTTGGGCATACCAGTAGTATAGTAAATCAGAAAGCCAGTCCTCTTGAGGAAGGAATCGATAATCCTCCTCCTCCTCAAAGGGCGATAACTCCTTGGTTTTTAAGAAGGCGTGGTGTCTAACTGACCCCTGTATTTATAGGTACATCTAGTATACAACATTTAACATAAAACAGCCAAAATAAGAAACAAACAATGCAAAGAATGTATATAATAATTTTAATACAACATGTATAGATAAACGAATTTAAAAAAAGGAAGAAAAAAAACATACTCAAGTGACTTCTTAAATTATATGTGAGGGTGTGCAATGATGTGGTCAAGCGGTGGTCTAGAGATGGTCAAGTAGTGGTCAAGTAGTGGTAAAGTGGTTGAGTCACCACTTAAATTGTAGAGGAGTAGAGGAGAGTACGTGTAGTGACACGGTGGTGGATAAAGTGAGCGATGAAGTGGTCAAGTAGTGGTCAAATAGTGATCAAGTGGTTGAGTGACCCCTTAAATTGTAGAGGAGAGTACGTGTAGTGACACGGTGGTAGATAAAGTGAACGATGAGGTGGTCTGGTCAAGTAGTGGTCAAGTAGTGGTCAAATAGTGGTTAAGTGGTTGAGTGACCCCTTAAATTGTCGAGGAAAGTACTGTAGTGACATGGCGGTGGTTAAAGTGGCAGATGACGTGGTCACGTAGTGGTGAAGTAGTGGTCAAGTAGTGGTCAAGCAGTGGTAAAGTGGTCAAGTGACCACTTAAATTGTAGAGGAAAGTATGTGTAGTGATGTGGTGATCAAGAGGTGGTCAGGAGGTAGTCAAGTAGTGGTCAATTAGTTAGAACTAGAGGTTAGGGAACCTAACCGTCGTGAGGTATCGAACTGTCTGCTGTATGTAGGATGTCGCTGATCAGGGCTGGTAGGTTCTAATACATTTATCGCTATTGTCTAGAGTTGGCATCGTTGTACAGTAATAGTAGTAGAGTTGTTCGTAGTAATATTAGTCATCATCACCAAGAGACAGTATTGCATGGGATGGGCGATCATACCTCACCATATATTGCGATCTCCGATGGTATGGTTCAGTAATACAAGTAGTACTAGCAATAGTAGCAATAGTACTAGTCATCATCATCATAACGTGTCTTACCGGCTGGCGTAGGCGATCATACCGCTCCACATATTTCTGTCTCCGACAGCATTGAACAATTCACGGGGTGACTCACGCTGCAGGAACCCCCATTAATGGCATTATCTTCATGCAATAGTGGTAGTCGTAGTACCAATATGACCAGTAGTACTAGTCATCAGCATCAGCAAGAGATTTAACACCTGGCGTGGTTGAGTATGACACGCCATAAATTACCATCTCCAACATCATGGATCAGTAATACAAGTAGTAATAATATTGGTAGTAGTAGTAGTAGTAGTAGTAGTAGTAGTAGTAGTAGTATTAGTAGTAGTAGTAGTAGTAGTAGTAGTAGTAGTAGTAGTAGTAGTAGTAGTAGTAGTAGTAGTAGTAGTAGTAGTAGTAGTAGTAGTAGTAGTAGTGTAGTAGTAGTGAAAAAGGAAAACTAGAAGAGGTGGAGATGGTTTAGTAGTAGTATAGAGTAGCATTAGTAGTATATGTAGCAGTCAAGGAGCTGGATATGTATAGAGAGAAGTAGGACAAGACGAATAAAGGAAAGGACAGAGACAGGACATAGATAAGGACCTTTACAAGAGAATAGATAGAGAAAGACAGTATAAGGAGATAGAACTCCAAACAGTTATATGACAGGACCTAGACAGGACACGCACGTGTCATAGCTAGGACATAACTAAGACATAACGGGATTAACTCCCGAGACTAAACAATAGTACAGCTGAAGGTTAACGAGGACTGGACCACTGGACGGTGTGACAAGTGACTCAACACGCCGTGCGGCTGACCGCACGAGAACTGAGGACCAGTAGCTGAACGAGACCTGTGAATTCAGGCAGACCGGACCCGACAGTTAGAGCGACAAGACCTGTGTGTTTACTCTCGCCATTTGTGTAGTTTAGAAAGGGCGCAGTTATACGTAGCGAGTGTAAAGAATGTATTTGAGTGTTGAATGCCATTTGTGTATGCTCGAGAAACGAGCTGTATATATTATGTAGAATAAATCCTGATTCATTATATACCATTCGTACGAAACGTGTTTGTAGATCGTGAGGTATGAATGAAGTGACCAGCATGTCTGTGTAAATTCAGGTTGTTGACAAGCGGTCAAGAGTGGTGTCAGATAGCGGTTTATGAACCTACGACATATTGTGAGAAGAGTGATTGATTTTCAGAACTGTGTGAAAAAAACTCATTGCTCACTAACAGTAGCAAGAGTGACAAGAGAGTGATTGGTTTCAGCAGCGAAATTACAAAGTTTAAATGAAGCTGTGATTGAAGATATGATGGTTTGAAACAGAATGAGAGCGTAAAGTCAAGAAAGAGTGCAGAACATAATTTAGAACTGTGTAAAGTGCGAAAGTAAAAGCACTTACGTAAGAAAAATTCCATGTGAAAAGTGTAACAATTGTGAAATAAATAACAAATATTAACATGTTTCACAGAGATGTTTCAGGTGATGTCGAACAGCAGTGAAGACACGACGACAATTGACAACGATAAACGACAGACAAAAATTTAATACACCAATTTCGCATTTCAGCATCCCGTCAGAGCGAATCACGACACGGAAATAGATTTAAGTGCGATATCAACTTGTATGTTTATGTATTTTCTAAATATTAATTGTTGCTGCTCTATGTAACAGAATGCCGAATAGACGCATTCAGATCATCAGCTCATCCTGAGATTGATTGATTGATTGATTTAGGAATCGACATCACAGCATTCGGGGCATTCCCATAAGTGCTCTGTCTCCATCCTCAGCAGCCAGTGAAGAGTTCCAACACTAATAGTACCAGTAGCAATCTGATTATAAGTCCGTCTCGCCTTTCCTCTGAGTGAACTGTGTTTATTATCTATCCTGAGATAGAGAAGAACAACTCCCAGTAGGCCCAGGAAAGCTGAAAGTTTTCAGATAAGTACATATATAGTTTTTATAAGTGTTCATTACAATAGCATCTTACTTTTGATTGTTGTAAATAAGTAGAAATATTATAGAAGAATTTATTTTGTTGATTTGATTGTGTATACAATTGTTAACAAAGATGTCAACATTAGGAGAGTTCATACAAGCGGGTAAAGACCTTGGATATAGTGGTGATAAATCAGAGCAATGGGCGAAAAACGAATTTAGAGAATACACAGACAGAAAAGTAGCAATTGACAGGGAGGAAAGAGACAGGAAAGCAGCAAGTGAAAGAGATGAATGAGCACAGGAACGCCAGCATCAAAAAGACCTTGCAGAACTGGCTGAAGCCACAAAATTAAAATAAATAGCGGACGCCACCAAAATAAGGAATTAGAAGTAGCTCAGAAAATAGAGGAAACTAAATTAAAAGAAAAACAACTTGAGATTGAGGCACAAACGCAAGTGAAAATGAAGGAGTTGGAGATCGAATCTCACGTACAGATTGCTACCACTAAATTAAAGAGTAAAGAAGAAGAGAATAAGTTCAACAAATACAAAGGGATAGTCAAACCCTTTTGCCAAGGCGATTCCATATCTGCATGAACCGAGAACGTGGAGTTCCAACTTAAATTCCAGGAAGTGCCACGAGAACATTGGGCGATGATCTTTATGAAAAACCTCTCGGGGGAGCCCTTAAACGTGATATAATCTATCCCCCAAGAGCTTAGAAGTAATTATGATTATGTAGCAGAGGGTGTATATTAGGTGGGCAAAGCTACAGCACGCTTGAGCATCAGGATGGAATGGGAAGAAAGATGCTCAAGTCGTGACGTAGTTGGTTGTTAGGAGGCAGTAAAAACATCTGGGACTAGGAAAGAGAAGTCGCCATCGGTACGGAATTGTGATAATATCATGTAGTGGCCATCAATATGAAATAAAGCTTGTTTATATTCAACCAATAGATCTCGTTAGTCCTGCTATGTTATAGAGGACGAAATGGTGCCCACGACTCAGGATCAGAACCTGGAGTGTCACGGAATCTCAATACGCCATCCATATAAAACAAACGTCGAAGTAAATACAAAGTTTTGAAGATCCTTGTTCTGCTTGCATCAATTTCCCAGAGACAGAATTACGGCACGGTTCTATACTTGTATTGAACGTTAAAACGAAGTTGATAAATGGCCACTACGTCGTCTGTGAGAGTTACAGCAGCCAAAAGCCCGGCTAGGGGTGGTTGTCTGTAAATATTTTTCAGAATCCTCGCTATAAGGACCTCTTGTCAAGAAGCCTCGCTGTACAGGCAGTCATTATCAGCTGAGATATGAAAACCAGCTTGCCAGGACGGGTTGCTTGTTATCATCTTGCTGAGCAAAAGAGTGAGAAAAACCAGCACGTTTTTTCTGGATCCTTTGAAATAAGAGGCTCAGGAAAAAGAAACTTCAAGACAAATCGAATTAAGTAGCAGTTATCTACTTCGCATCAAAATTGTCTGGAGCGAACTGAAAACCGTTAAATCGTGACCTTTTGAGAGTTTGAAGAAACAAGTCAATCACTCATTTGAAGAAATGAAAAGGTCATCAACAGCAGCGATATCGTCAGGGGACTCTCGGAAGTGGGAGGGGCAGACTGGGCTGCCGACCTACTGAAGAGGGGACCCAAATTATCGCTTTAGTGAAGTTCTCAAGACGTCGCTTTGATGTGCCCTGTATAGGGTGAAAAGAAGCCAGAAATCTGGTAGGGACCCAACCAGGGGTTGAAGTTACTGAGACGTTGGAAGAAGAAACTCCCTAAATACCTGAAGTGCGTGATCGGTTTGAGGAGCATTTCAACTAACGCAGACTCCTGGCGTGTGAATTCTACCTGACAGCGAACATAGAGGAATCCGTCTTTCGTGAATCAGGAGCAGAGATTAGGGTAAATTGTAAACCTTAAATATCATTTTAAGTACTATTGACTGATTGAACAATTCTTACTGTGTGAAATAACAACGGTCATGTCTTTAAATTAGATAGTTATAAATGTGAAATTGATTTTATTGCTATATATAGAAATATTTCAGCATGACGGAACAAGATTCATTGGCACAAGTTTTGACGGGGGTAGGAACAGCGGCAGGTAGACTTAATACGATCATAAAACAACAGGGAATGGCAACTGAAATTGTTAAGTTTAGTGGACAGGCAAGAGATTTTAAAAAGTGGGTAACTTCCATAGAGAAATATGCATATTTGGTGTCAGCATCAGATGAAGAGAAAATGAGACTTGCTTATCAGGCAGCGACAGAACCGGTTTCAGATCATATCCGAAGAAAATTAGAGGCTAGAGTAGATGAGACATGGGAGCAGTTCAAAGACGACCTAGCCCTTAAGTACGCGGAAATAACGGACCCACAACATGCGTTTTCGGTGTTGAGACAGTCTAAACAAAACACTGGAGAGACGGTACAATTGTTTAGCGATAGGTTGATTAACCTAGCTGAAGAAGCATTCTTAGGACAGAATGTACGAGGAGAAGAGGTGGAGAGGATGCTAGTCGGAATTTTTGTAGATGGCATAAAATCCGATGGACTGAAGGTTAAGCTGATGAGAGAAAACCCTGAGAGGTTATCACAAGCTGTAGATATTGCGGTACAAGAAGAAAATTTGAGACGTAGATTTAGATTGAGAACAGGACGAGAAATAGGAACTAGTCGAGAAGACAGGGTTGAGGAGCCTATGGAGATAGGACAAACAAGGTGCGGATGGAATAGGAGAGGAGGTATACAGACGTTACAGGGTAGTAATAGAAATGCTTATGATGAAAGAAGACATATGAGGTACCCTACAAGTGAGACAGCAGGTAACACAAATAACACAAATATAGTCTGTTGGTTTTGTGGTCAACGCGGACATGTTTCTCGTTTTTGTGGTAACAGGCGTGTCTAGTCGAATACACAAAGTAGAAATGGCAATAGCAGGTTGAATAGGAATGTTGAAGATAGACACAGAAATTTTACAAGTACAAGAATGCAGGAAAACCGGCGCCCTACCTATTAAATAGGACCTGTAGTAGGAGGGAAAATAATAAGGTCCCAAGATTTAAAGAATATGTTAATAACAGGCATAATAGGACGAGTAGAGAATACCTTCAACTAGATGAAATCAAACAGTTTACAGAAAATAAAACAGATCATAGCTCATGTATAATAGAAATAGGAAAATATAGAGTTCGTACATTAATTGATTCAGGAGCTCAGGTTAGTGTAATTAAAGAAAGTTTTTTATATAAAATAATGAGAAATTGTAGAATATTTAAGAGTCGTAATAATCTTCACTCTGTTACAGGACAGAATTTACAAGTAATTGGACAAACAATGATCAATTTTAAATTAGGAGGGATCAACGTAAGACATCTTTTTCATGTAGTGGAAGATTTAAATAGAAACATGCTTATAGGAAGAGATTTTTTAATAAAAAACGGAGTAAGACTTTTCTTTGATTTACACAAATTAAAATTCAAGGACGTATATGTAGATATGGAAGAAGACATGCATATATCAGCACTAGTTAGAGTTAAAATGTCTACGACGTTAAAACCACAGTCGGTTAATTTGATACAAGCAAAGGTAAAGAGAAACCCATATTATGTGGCAGGACACACAGTTAGAATCACTGAATTGCAAAAGGAAGTAATTGATGAGCCTGGTCTAGAAGTTCCAGATGGAATAGTATCATTAGATACACACTTAACTTTTCCAGTAATGATTATTAACAACACAGGTAGAGAAATTAGACTATACAGAGGATGTGTAATAGCCAAAGTAGAACATAACGTTAATGATGTATTGGCAACGGATAGAGTAGAAATGCCGGGAACAAATTATTCAGAAACTTCTAGGGAAAGAATTAATAACAGACGCGGACGCGGAAGAAGAGGGAACGTACAAAAGGATGAATTGATCCATCCATTCAGAAGAAATACAGCCCAAATATATTCACTAGACAAAATGACAAGGGAACAAGAATTGTTGGCACAGTTAAAAGCTCCACCAGAAAATAAGAAAGTATTAGAACAACTTATAAAAGAAAATCAGGATGTATTTGCAATTAATGATTTAGAATTGGGAAGGACAAAAACAGTTACAATGGAAATAGAATACGGGAGACCATCCACCAATTAGTTTAAAACCGTATAGAACTCCCTTAAGAAATAGAGAAATTGTTGAAAAGGCAATAGAAGATATGTTGAAAGCAGGAATAATAACAAGATCGAAGTCAGAATGGTCATCTCCGATCGTCATCGTGACCAAACCTGATGGTTCACATCGATTTTGCTGTGACTACAGGGCGTTGAACAAAATCACTAAGAATGTAGCGTACCCACTGCCGGTGATTGATGATATTTTGGGGTTGCTTAATGGCTCTACATTCTTCACGACACTAGACGCAAGATCAGGATTCTGGTGTATACCGATGTCGGAAGATGCTCAAAAGAAAAGCGCTTTCTGTACTCATGTGGGTTCTTACGAATTCTTACGAATGCCATTCGGGGTTCGAACGGCCCCATCTCACTACATGCTGTTAATAAATGAGGTATTAGAGGGTATGCAAAAGTTTGCATTGGCATACATAGATGACATTCTAATCTATACAGCAGGGGATGTGGATGATCACTTAAAACATGTCAGATTAGTATTCGACAGATTAAGAGTACATGATGTTAAATTAAAGCTTAGTAAATGCGAGTTTTTAAAAACAGAAACAAAATATTTGGGGTATATTATTAATAGAGACGGAATTAAACCAGACCAAGACAAAATAAAAGTTATTAAAGAGTTACCTCCTCCAACTAACGTAAAAGAAGTGCGTGCTTTTATTGGAACCTGTGGGTATTATAGGCGCTTTATCCCAGGGTTTTCAGAAATAGCAGAACCTATTACTAATTTAACGGGCAAATACGCTAGATTTAAGTGGGATGATGAGTGTCAAAAAGCGTTCGAGTTTTTAAAAATAGCTTAACAGTGGTACCACTATTGACGCATCCAGATTTGAATAAACAGTTAATACTATATACAGATGCTTCAGATAATGCTATAGGAGCGTGTTTGGTTCAACCATATGAAGGAAAAGAATCTGGAATACCAGGGGTAAAAAATGAAAGGCCAATTTACTTCTTGTCTCATAAACTTAGCAGGTCGCAGCGCAAATGGTCGACTATCGAGAAGGAGGCTTATGCTATTCATTATGCTCTACAGAAACTTAACTACTATTTACATAACGCAAATTTTGTTATTAAAACTGACCACATGCCTTTAAAATCTCTGTTAGAAGCTCCAGTGCAGAACAGGAAAATACAGACGTGGGCATTGAATCTACAGGGATACAATACAAAAATTGAATACATACCAGGTAGGATTAACACATGTGCTGATTTATTGTCTAGGATCCCGTATCCACAGTCATCAGGAGACACAGAAGATGAAGGTGAACCAGAGATCGACGACCGAAACTGGCAAGTGAATATATTAGATTCTGCCATAATAAATAGAGAAGGGTTTGAGAGTTTACCATCGGATCAAGAGTCTGAATCTAGAGCAGAAGACCCACATTTAGCACAATTTAATATGAAAGAAGAACAAGAATTAGATCCAAAAGTCTTACAAATAAAACAGAAATTAAAAGAAACGGAGGAGAATAAATATAAGAAGAATTATTTAATTTTGCAAGAGGATGAGCAGTTATATTATATGAGTGAAAGGAACGAACAGCTAAGGAAATATATTCCAAAACATTTGGAAAATGAAGTGTTAAAAGCATATCATGATGAGAATGGTCATCTCGGTCGTGATAAATTGGTGAAAGCACTTACGAGTAAATATTATTGGCCGAACTTATTTAAATCTGCTTGTAAATATGTAGATACGTGTGAAAGATGCAGATTAAGGAATATGAAAACAATTAAGTGTCCCTTACAAGATACAGATATTCCTCAGTTTCCTATGCAAAAAATTAGTTTAGATATATCGGGTCCTCACCCTAGAACATTGTCAGGGAACGTGTATTTAATTCATATAGTAGACGTCTACAGTCTTTGGCCGGAAGTTTATGCAATCCCAGATAAGAGCGCAGATACTGTAATTAATATTTTTTTACAAGAATTCGTACCAAGATTTAGTTGCCCACAAAGTATACTTACGGATAATGGTAAAGAGTTTGTAAATAAAAAATTCGAAAAGTTATTAAAAGATTTGAATATAAAACATATAAAGACCTCATACTATAGACCTTCTTCAAATGCTAAGAACGAACGACAACATAGGACATTATACGATATTATAACAAAGATTGTTGATGAACATGAAAAAGATTGGGATCTATTCTTGGGACCTGCGCTTAGTGCTATTCGCACAAATCAAAATGAGAGCACAGGGTTTTCACCATTCTATTTAATACACGGGAGAGAACCAATACTACCTATAGATAATCTGTTAAAACCAAGACGGAAATATATGGGGGAAGACTTTCAAGAGACCATCATACAAGAAATGCATAAAGCACACGTAAGATTAAAGAATAATATAATTAAAGCTAGAGAAAGACAGAAAAAGTACAAAAACGTGAATACAAAATTACAGGAGTTTAAAGTAGGTGATAGAGTTTATTACAAGAAGCATAGAAGGAACTCTAAGTCTGATGCTCGTTGGGTCCCAGGTTATTACGTTTTGGAAAAGCTAGGAAATGTATCGTATAGTATCAAGAACCAGGTCACGGGACATGTGGCAAGGGCACACGTGGAACACTTAAGAAGAGATGAGGATAAGAGGGGAAATAATAATTATAATAATTATTATTATTCAGACACTGGATATTTAGATGAACAAGTCGTCAGGGGAGCTACAATAACCCCAGGTTTTAGAAAAGATCCAGCACAAAATCAGTTAATAACAACTCCAGTTTACGGTGATACTCAAGAACAGACAATACCGAAAACGATAGAAGAAGAAAATGTGAATGAGAGTCATTATGATAGTATAGAATCTATGGAAGAGGAAACAGGTGCTCCATTTAAGAATACTAGACAAGCAACGAAAAGAAGAATGGATAAACAAAGAGAAAGAGAAGTAAAAAGACAGAGAAGAATTAGAGATTATTCAACAAGCGGTGAAGATATGCCTCTACTAGAAAGGTCCTTAAGAAAGAATGATAGACAAATTAGATGGGATATTGAACGGAAGAAATTAGCGGCTGCTAGCGAGAGACATACAGATGAAGAAGAGGAAATGGATGAAAAGTCAGAATCAAATAGTAGTATGGAAGAAACTAATAAGTTATACGAAGAAGAAGATATTGATGTGGAGATAGCACTTATTCAAAGAAACTTGGAGTTATTGAAGAAGTGGAAACGTAAGAAGTAAATGGATGGAAAATACTGCAGATAGCAAGATATAAGTTTCATGATTTAAAAAGGAAAGAGATACTTGATGGGGTATATGAGACAGTGGAAATGGAAAAGGCTTCTATTGATACTTTTCATAAATGGTCTTGAGGAGTAGTTAAGCATTAAGATAACTAATATAGGAGTAAATTCGAGTGAGGTATATGTTTTTTTTTTTTTTCTGTGATGGAATTGATGGTCGATTTTATGTTTCAACTTCTTGAGTTTTCTTAAATAGATAAGTTAGTCAATGGTACAGCAGGTAGATGTACTCTATAATAAATAGACAAGTTTTTAATGGTGCTAGAAATACCGTGGTTAATGGTAAAGGTAATACGCTCATTGTTAGCTAAAGACTTTTATGGAAAGAACAGATATTGTTTTAAGTTAGAAATTGGTCTGTAGGTAACAGATATACATACTTGGCAGTGAAGTGTTTTGTTTTCTCGGTTATAAAAATAGTGGAATGACTTGTATGAATAGATATGTGTTACATTGGTTCGTATAGGAGGCCAATGTTGATGGGTCACTTTACGTAGTTAATTCTAAGTGAATTATATTTTTTTTGGAAAACCTTCTCTTTAGCGAGAAGACAATTGTTTTATTGAATCTGAGTTTTAATGCCTCATATATAATATGTTTTTTTGTTTGATTTGGTCCTGTAAAATGATTGTTATTATTTGATTTTAGAATAGGATTATTGTGTTCTTAGACTTTTGCGTACAAACTATTGGTCCGTAAAAGAGACCAGTAGTGTTAGGTAATACTAGAATATTTTCTTCTGATTTGATAAGATGCATGTTATATTATTTTAAAATGTGTTTTCTTTGAATGAGTTGATATCTTTAAGTAATATGAGGGGAAACATAAATTTGTGTAAAAAACTACTTGGGGGGGGAGGGGGGGGGGGGGTATGATGTCCTGTTTTGATTTTATTTCGCTTCACTCATAATTTAAATAAGTTGTTTAGTGTATTAGGTTACCTTGTTAGTAAATAAGTTACAAATTTAATTAAGTAAGTTTAATTTTTAAATAGTTATGGTGTTGGCTAGAATAAAGAAAATACATGGGGCATTATTTAAGACCCTTCGTTCAGAAAAGAGTTAATAAAACTACTGAGGGCTAATAGAGAGACACATTCTCTTTGTGAATATTATGTGGTTGTGATAATCGGCATGAAGAGGTTCTTATGGATATGAAATATTAGAAGCATAGAACGGGGATGGCTATGAGAAAGTAAAATAGGAGCTGCATTAAAGTCAGCATTATATGAAAATATAAGGTTGGGTATATGAAAAAAAAAAGAAGGGGGGAAAGACTGTGAATGGCAGCATATAAGCTGGGGTATATATAGGTAGACAAGGAAGCAGATCATGGGATGTGAGGGGGCAAGATATAGGAGCTGTGAAAAAATCAGCGTTAATTAAGTTAAAAATGTTCATGGAATATGAACATTGGCTCGTGGTCAAAGATGCGATAACGGAAATATAGACAAGATTGTGGATGGCAATATAAATGTTGAATATATAAATGTTGAGAAAACTTATGTCAACTTGATTTATAGGGAACAAAGATGTATTTCATAAGATGTATTTAAAAAAAAAATTTTTTACAAAAATTTTTTTGTTGGCAAGAGAGGTAAATGTGATTGTGTTGATTATTCATCCCTTTATGTAAATGTGATTGTGTTGACTATTCGTTCTTTATGCTTTTCACCGGGTGCGCACCCCTTCTTTACTTTTTCTAACTACATTGTTTTCTGTGTTGTGAAAGAGTGAGGAATTTCATAATGTCAACGATTATACGAGCTGTTCTTATGATATATATATTTTGTACAGGAATTTTGAAGAGCCAAAAACGAACAAGAAATGTATAGTGGTTTACTATATGGCAAGGGGAAAGAGTATTGTTTTACTTAAAATAAAGTTGGTTTGGGGAAGATTAGAGGAGTTATGGGAGGTAAGGAAAGAGAGGGAATAGAATAGGGGGATTGGGAGTAAAGACTTTTTAAAGGGAAAAAGTCTTTCTGAAACATAGGAAGGTGTAGCAGAGGGTGTATATTAGGTGGGCAAAGCTACAGCACGCTTGAGCATCAGGATGGAATGGGAAGAAAGATGCTCAAGTCGTGACGTAGTTTGTTGTTAGGAGGCAGTCAACATCTGGGACTAGGAAAGAGAAGTCGCCATCGGTACGGAATTGTGATAATATCATGTAGTGGCCATCAATATGAAATAAAGCTTGTTTATATTCAACCAATAGATCTCGTTAGTCCTGCTTTGTTATAATTACATCAGGCAACGCATTATGCAACATTTTTTGCTAGACGCCCTAGGTTACCAAATTCAGTATTCTAAACTAAAACCAAAACCAAAATGAAACGTTCATTGACTATGTTTCTAACGTACAAAGTTTATTCAGTACGTGGCTGAACGCTGCAAAGGTAAATAAAAGCTTTGAATAGCTCAAAGACTTGATGATAATGGACAAAATCATCTCAACTGTACCTACTCCCTTTGCAAAATTTTTACAGCAAGCTGGTGTCGAGTCATTAGAACAGCTAGAAAAACGGGGGTCCGCATATTTTTCCTCAAATAGGGACATATTTTAATCATCTATAGAAGAGTCTGAAATAGTGGCCTTTCCCCAAAAGTAAACCACAAAAATCATTTCAAATGAGAGATAAACCAAAAACAACGCCACCTCAATGTCCATATTGTCATTTATATCATGATCAGTTTTCTATGTGTGACAAGAACCCAGGATATTCATCTCACCTGGGGATGATGATAAAGAAACAAGAGAACAAAAGAAACACGTATAGACGTGCAGCAAATGCTTCTTTTGCCGGGCATTTGGTCATTATAGTTCCAGGTGTGTTGGACGTCAGAGATTGAGAGCCAGTAATGCTGTACTTGTCGATACTTCATCTGAGAGTGGAAGCGAGCATGAGAGTGAGAATGAAGAAATTTTACCATATGGAGAGAATGTTGTAGCTGCAAGTGATGTACTAAATTTTGATAAATGTGTAACATGCCACCAATTTCATGAAGACGGTAGGCTGAAATGCGGGCACACAGTACCGTGTTCCAATGAAAACGCTAACGCAGCAATCGCCTCCAGAGGCAAATTAGTTTTCCACGACGGAATGGTGAATAACAAGCCTTGCCAAGTGTTTGATCGATAGCGGGAAGTACCTTGATTGGCCTTAGGAAGGAATTGGCTAAGCCAGAAGACTATACAGGCGGGTTCGTTAAGTGCCGTAACTTTTCAGGTAACATAGAGAAATACCCGCTAGCAAAAGCCGTATAGACACTCCATTCCTGTCAGGCACATTTACGTGCGCCATCTTGCATAACCCGTGTACCGATCTGATAATAGGGTGCCTACCAGAGCTAAAGAACTGCACCGCTAAAGAAATAATAGCCTGGAGAGAAACTTCAATCAGGCTAATGCGGTAACCAGGTCAGAAACACAAAGACAACAAGATGACCTGCAGAAAGAAATGCTACACCTTAATATCACCTAGTGGTACAGTAAATAACACCACCAAAGAAAATTTCATAGAGGCGCAACGCGCCGACCCATCTATCTCACCCTATTTCAGATTTGTGGGCGAGAAACCAAAAATGACCAAAAACGCGTCATGGTATTTTAAATTACACAATGGTATTCTCACTAGAAATTACAAGAGAGACAACCACGAAATTCAGCAAACGGTACTACCTGTCAAACATCGACAAACAGTCCTTACGAATCGCACACGATTCGCCGTTTGCTGGACATTTAGGCTATGATAAGACAAGAGCCAGAATCTTAGCTCATTTTTACTGGCCAAAATTTTGTAAAGACATTAAAAACTTTTGTCGTTCATGTACCATATGTCAACAATTAGTAAGAAAGGGTAAACATGTTACAGCAGAGGTCCAACCAACCACATTGGCCTCTAGACCATTTGAATGTGTAGCTGTAGATATAGTTGGACCTTTAAATCAGGTGTCCAACAAAGGAAACCGGTTCATTCTAACTCTGGTAGATTTCTGTTCGAAGATGGGTAGAGGCGGTGGCACTGAAATATATAAGCTCCAAAGATGTAGTTAACGTATTTTTACATCTGCTTTCCCGGTTTGGATTTCCCCGTACCATTCTATCAGATCGGGGAACACAATTTATATCAGCTGCAACGCAAGCTCTTACTAAATTGTTAGGAATCAAACAGTGTTTTACAAGTCCCTCCCACGCAGCGGCCAACGGGATCATAGAAAAAATAAACGGAGATTTAAAACACATGTTGGCTAAGGTGACAGCAGAAAACCCATCTGAATGCGATACACTGTTACCAACAGTGCTGTTCGCCTACCGAGAAATCCCGCACTCAAGTAAGGGTTTCTCACCCTTCGAATTAGTATACGGGGCGAACCCACGAGGACCCCTAACCATTTACCACCAACTAGTAACCAACACCTCAGATACCTCAACACCGGTATCACCATATGAGGTAGTCACTGAAACACGCGACAAAATCATGAGAGCGTGCACTATAGCAAAAGCATCTTTGGAGCAGAAAGGACAGATCTACCGCCATTACGCCAATAAAGGTGCCAAGACGTTACACCTCTAACCAGAACAAGAGGTATTACTCATATTACCTGATAAAAGAAACTTACTTTTAACATCATGGCAACGGCCATTCAAAGTTGTGCGAAAGATATCAGATGTTGATTATGAAATATCGATGAAAAAAGATTCAAGATATTCCATATCAACATGCTGAAACCTTACTACTTAAGACAGGAACATCAGACAGAAGACGAAAACAATGCAACTACACCAATTAATCAGACGATAGACGAACACAAGTGCAACCACACTAGACAGTAGTCAGACAGAAGATGAACACAATGCAAATACACCCAGCAATCAGACAAAACACGTACTCAACGCAACCACAATAGTGAATCAAACAGAGGACGACGACATGGAAATACCAGTTCCAACAGTAGACATGATGGCGACAATTGACAGTATACATATAGAACGAAAACTTACAGACGAACAGAAACAAAAGACAATAGCTTTAGTGACTGAATACAGACAGATCTTTTCAGACATTCCAGGTAGGACAGATAGAATAGAACACTCCATCCTTCTTTCTGACTATACCCCGATAAAATGTAGACCTTATTCCATCCCTCTGAATTATAGGGACAAACTCGACAAAGAAATTCTTGATCTAGAAGCGAGTGGAATATTTCAAAAATCTCAGTCGGAATATTCATTTCCTATTGTCTTAGTGAAAAAGAAGGATTCTACCATCAGACTCTGCGTCAATTATAGGAAACTAAACAGTATCACAAAAATAGACGCAGAAACAATTCATGCCTGTGAAGATCTTATCTTAAATATGGCAACATCTACCATCTTCTCAAAACTTGACCTAACCAAAGGCTATTGGCAAGTGCCTATGCATAAAGATTATGTCCATGTTACTGCCTTTGCAACACCTTTAGGTCTATATGAGTGGCGATTTCTTCCTTTCGGCCTATGCAATGCGCCTGCTACTTTTGTCCGTCTTACTAGAAACCTTTTACATGGAGTAACAGATACTCAGACATATATAGACGACATCTGTGTAAATACAACAGACTGGACAAAATCACTTACAAAAACTAAGACAAGTCTTCGAAAGGATAAAGCTATTTGAACTTACAGTAAAGCCAACCAAAGTGGAGCTGGGCTTGGAGAAAATAGACTTCCTAGGCCATACTATATCTAAAGGCCAATTGCAAACTGGTAACAAAATTGTGACCAAAATTCTGAACCTCACTATGCCAGTCACCAAAAAGCAAGTGAGGAGTTTACTGGGATTAGTAAACTATTACAATAAGTTCATTCCCAATTTAGCAGAAATTACCAGTGTGTTTTTTTTCAAATCTATTGAAATAGAATACCAAAATTGATGTGAAAGGTGCTATTTTAATGAATGCAAAGTCAAAACTTAAGCATCTTTTTAGCAATGTCCCAATTCTTCGGTTGCCTAACCCGAATTTACAATATTTTCTTAGGACTGATGCCAGCACAGCATCCATCGCCGGCGTATTGGGTCAAAGATATGACGACATTCTACATCCTGTAATATATGTGAGTCGCAAGATTACCCCGACTGAAGCCAAGTATGGTATCTGTGAATTGGAGGCTTTAGCTATTGTGTACTTTGTCCGTAATCTGCATAAAATTTTGGCAGGGACACACTTTGTCATCGAAACTGACAACTCCCTGCTCACAGTCATGGAGACAGGAGTCCATAAGAACAACAGGATCTACAGATGGTCCCTGATACTCCAAAATTATTCATTTTCGGTCAGGCACATTAGAGGCAAATGTAATACACTAGCTGACATGCTTAGTAGACCTTCGAACTTTGAAGTATCTGAAGTGCCAGAGAATACCGACGCAACACCATCATTGTCTCTGACATTAGTACCAGAGTTTGATCAGACAGATGTGTCGCTATGAATAAAAACTGTCAACACATATGAGTGACTATCTACGTCGATAGCAATATGTTATATTCGACATAATTAGATAGAACATTGTGAAGACACACTCCAGGAACATCGCGTGGAATATCCGACAATGTAAATACAAACTATGATATTAATTGAAGATATTCGAAAAGGAAAAGACGCGACATTATCACCTTACCTGGAACAGATTAGTTTAACTAGTGTAGGAAGTGAAAATGTATGTATGTGTATTTATAAATAGTATATAAATGTATTATGTATGTAATTGTGATATATAATATATATTTTTATTTGCAGTTTCATATAGTAGTATAGTTTCTTATGTATAGTTATTTTATAAGAACATATTAACGTTAGGTTTCGTAGATGAATAACACCTATTTCCCTATTCCCATTTACATACAGGGATGATTTTTTTGCCATCAAAAAAGTACAGCAAGATTAAGGGAATCAACACATTTCACCCCATTTCATTTAATTACGTAAATTATCTCCCCGTAGTTAGTGAATCTCAGGACACAAAAGTAGAGCATATTTAGATAGAGTAGTTAGTATAACTAGAATGAGGTCAAACAACCCAGTCAACTTGTTAATATTATTTTTAAAAAAATACACAGTGCTAATAAATCGCACTCAAAAACGTTTAGACTGAGGCAAAAGTATTGTGCATCGTTTTATTTTCCAATAGTTATATTTTTCTTTTCATTATATTTTACAATAGTATTTTAATGACATAACATGATTTTTTTTTTTACATGTGAGAACTGAATGTGCGAGAGAAAGACGATAGCAAGAATAGAGTGAATGTATTTAATATACGTCGAGCGAACAATGTGCGAATTTAATTTTCGCACCCAAGAGTTTTTATAATTTGTCTGCGTCTTATGTGTAACACATGTTCGTGTGTAGTTTATATGTGTTGTTGCCATTATTACATTACATGTATATGAACATTTTTAAGCTTCCTAGGTCGGCAAGGCAGTCACAAATTAAGCATACGCATTCATTCGTGACTGCATAAACCAACCTGCGATGCTTGAAATACATCATTTAGTAAATTATAAACATACACCTATGTATCTGATTTAAACATACATTAAATTTAACTAAACACGCAAACAACCAGATATACTTACAGTTAAAAATGCAGACAGCAATAAAAAGGAAGGGGGAAAACTTATGAACAGAGGACATAACAAACTTACTAAACTCTGACGACACATTGAAAGATTTAGCCACAAACGGAAGTTAGAGAGGTTAACATCAGCACACACACAACATGTAATAGAGTTGGAGAAACATTACATGAGAGCATGAATTTATATTCATGTATTGTACCCATAAAAAGGACAATCTGTGCGGGATGTTGGTAAGCAGCTCTTATAGACAATGGCTTTGGTTCGTTACAGCTCTCATATATGTAATGTGAATGAGTATTTACTCTAGCCAACAGTTCAGTTGTGCAGCACTGATTAATAAGCCAGTGGATAAGTACAACATTGTGACATCAGACAGTAATAAGTTAGTGATTATACCCAAGACATGAGTACTTAACCCTACCAGCACTTGACAAACTTAGACCAAACTAATATTTAGTTATTACAACAGATTGCGTCACAACCATGAGTTGAATTTCGTGACGCAATACAGGGGGGACGAGAGCGTGTCAAGGAGCTGGATATGTATAGAGAGAAGTAGGACAAGACGAATAAAGGAAAGGACAGAGGCAGGACATAGATAGGGACCTTTACAAGAGAATAGATAGAGAAAGACAGTATAAGGAGATAGAACCCCCAAATAGTTATATGACAGGACCTAGACAGGACACGCACGTGTCATAGCTAGGACATAACTAGGACATAACGGGATTAATTCCCGAGATAGGACAGAGTACGTTAACCACGGGGACTACCCGTAACCAGACTGAACAATAGTACAGCTGAAGGTTAACGAGGACTGGACCACTGGACGGTGTGACAAGTGACTCAACACGCCGTGCGGCTGACAGCACGAGAACTGAGGACCAGTAGCTGAACGAGACCTGTGAATTCAGGCAGACTGGACCCGACAGTTAGAGCGACAATACCTGTGTGTTTACTCTTGCCATTTGTGTAGTTTAGAAAAGGGCGCATTTATACGTAGCGAGTGTAAAGAATGTATTTGAGTGTTGAATGCCATTTGTGTATGCTCGAGAAACGAGCTGTATATATTATGTAGAATAAATCCTGATTCATTATATACCATTCGTACGAAACATGTTTGTGATCGTGAGGTATGAATGAAGTGATAAGCTTGTCTGTGTAAATTCAGGTTGTTGACGCAGTAGTAGTAGTAGTAGTAGTAGTAGTAGTAGTAGTAGTAGTAGTAGTAGTAGTAGTAGTAGTAGTAGTAGTAGTAGTAGTAGTAGTAGTAGTAGTAGTAGTAGTAGTAGTAGTAGTAGTAGTAGTAGTAGTAGTAGTAGTAGTGAAAAAAGGAAAAAAAGAAGAGGTGGAGATGGTTTAGTAGTAGTATAGAGTAGCATTAGTAGTATCTTTAGCAGTAGTAATAGTAACAAAGTAGTAGTAGTAGTAGCATCAGCAGCAGCAGCAGCATGACCATTAGGATCAAACAATTATACGGCATCTACAAGGTAACTACAAGGCAAGATGGCGTCAAATATAGCGTAATATATAAGATCATCGGTTGTCCGTTCAAGCACGGTCGACAAATAGGTGGTCACTATGTCCTCACTCTGCTCACCAAAAAACACACATACATTCTAACAATTCACCGACCCAAACAACGACAACTGACAAAAACAATGAACAATGACATAAACACTGAACAAATGTAAACGTCAAAATGTAACACATACAAAGCAATCGACAACTACTAAAAAAAATGGCACGACAAAATGACACAAGCAATGCAAACTGACACAACAACACACCGACGCAAACAAAAGAAAACCAAAACACTCAAAATGTAACAAACACTTGCACAAAAAGAAATCGACAACAAACCGACACAAAGACAAACTAACACACCAAAAAAATGACAACTAAAACAACCAATGAAAAATTGCTGACATAAACAATGAAAGCTGACACAAACACTGACACGGCACCTACAGAAAAAAACAAAACAACCAAAATGTAACACATACAAAGAAATCGGCACCTACCCAAAAATAAAATGACACAACAAACTGACACAAACAAGGAAAAAACGACACAGCCACTGAAAAATGACACGACGACAGTTGACACAAACACAAACTGACACAACCAAAGAAACCAAAAGAGGGAAATATAAACGTCAAAATGTAACAGACAACAACTGACAACGACACAAGCAAGAAAAAAATGACAAGACAAAAGGACACAAACAATTAAAACTGACAAGACAACATACTCACGCAAACAAAAGAAAAGCAAAACATCCAAAATGTAACAAACATGGACACACAAAGAAATCGACAACAAACTGACACAACGAGAAACTGGCACCAAAAAAAAAAAAACTTAAGCAACCAATGAAAATTGCTGACATAAACAATGAAAACTGACACAAATACCGAACAAGGCACCTAAAGAAAAGAAAAACATCCAAAATGTAATACATACAAAGAAATCGGCAACTACTGAAAAATAAAATGGCACGACAAAATGACACAAACAAAAGAAAGAAAATGACGCTGCCACTGAAAAATGACACAACGACAAACTGACAC
Organism: Cepaea nemoralis; assembly: GCA_014155875.1. Lineage (NCBI taxonomy): Eukaryota > Metazoa > Mollusca > Gastropoda > Stylommatophora > Helicidae > Cepaea > Cepaea nemoralis. Next base: position 520,655 of record JACEFZ010010959.1, on the reverse strand, counting down.
AATGATAAACTGACACAACCAAAGAAACCAACACATACAAATATTAACATCAAAATGTAACAGACAACAACAGAAAATTAAACGACCAAGAAAAATATGACACAACACTGAAATGACATAAACAAGGAAAACTAAATCAACCAATGAAAATGGGTAAGATAAACACTGAAAACCTGATACAACCTTTGATAACAAGACTACCAAATGTAAAAGTCAAAATGTAACACACAAAACATAATAAACAACAAAAACCGAAAAAGACACAACTACTAAAAATGAAAACCATTAAAACTATCAAAGAATCGACATAATCAAGCAAACTGTAAACTGATAACTGAAAAACACTGAAAACTGGCACGACCAGTGACAACTTTTGACACAACCAAAGAACAATAAAAGACAGCCAATTGTAAACGTGAAAGCAAAGATGTGACACTAAATGAAATCTACAACAACTGAAAATGGTGCACTCTCTAAAAAAATTGACACAATAACAAAATGAAACAACCAATGAAAACTGACACAACCGATGAAAACTGACACAACAGACTGACACAAACAAAGAAACCAACACATGTCGACTTGCCCTATCAACTTACCCACTTCACGCATAACTTGACCACTTTCCCTAACAACGGCCCCACTTACTATAACAACTTGTCCAAGGGCGCTCACAGCAGGTCGACTTACCATTTCATTACCCACTTGCCCTAACAACTGTCCACTTGCTCAAATAATTTACCCACTTGCAATCGCAACTTGTCAACTACCTCTTACATTTTTCGTTAAAAAGCAGAAGTCTATTGGCTAGAAATTCAACGTGAGTGGTCAATTACTAGCAATTCCCGTGGACAGCTATTCTTACGCATGCGCTAAAGTTGAGAAAATGAACTTTCGTTGAATGGAAGCTACCACGGGTTTGACTTGTTTAACCCTTTCGGAAGTAGTAACGGCATCTTAACGAGGAAAAATATCGAATTAGTTATCCCCCTTAGTCCGGGAATTATGAAAATATATGCCCACGCAACCGATATTACTCGTGATGTCATATAAACAAAATAATTAAAGAATACAATTGAGGAGTCTCATTTGTTATTGTCATAATTTCCCCATTAGTTCTGCCGCGTCGTCGTTAACGACGCCTGGCGAATACGGCCAGGGGTCCATCTGTGAGCGACACTAACCACACTGTGACAGAAATAGGCCAGTCGGTATATGCGTGGATCATGCAGTCCACGCAGGGACGTAACTCCGACTAGCGAGACTCACAGTGGGTTAGCGGCCAGACGGCTTGGGAGTGTTGGACGAGACAGACGGGAATTAATGGTGCTCGTATACTTGGGTGTATGAACGCAATAGAGAGAACGCCTGTGGGAAGATAAAAGACTGTGCGCCTGTGAGTTGTGTATATTATATTGATATATCTATTGAATGTATTATTGCATCGTCATTGTAATTGTACGATGCATATAATTGTTGTGATGAGCGAGTTGTGTGAATAAAGTGTTTGCATTGTACGTATAGTGCGTCACGTCAAGTCATTCTGTGACCGTGTTTTGTATCACTCTTGTCGGTGATTACGAGCCTATGTTCTTACTGAATGCAAGTGTGAACGTGAGTGCATCGTCCTTCGTGGATTATTTTAACCATAAGTGTGAACGTGGGTGCATCGTCCTTCGTGGATTATTTGAACCATAAGTGTAAACGTGGGTGTATCATCCATCTTGGAAGTAGTTGTAAAATAGGATTGAACGTGTGTGTAAGCGGAAAGTTTTGGAAAGAAAGCAACATGGATAGCAAGTTGTTGAATGTGTTGAACGGACGACATTACGACTAACAAACATACTTGACAGCACACAAATCTACAAAACATAGTTGACAACGCATAAACTACATAAACATACATGTCCTAATATTATCTTCTTCCAAAAGCAACAGGATTTTGTGTCATCTGAAACCACTAAGAAGTGAAGTCCATTTTTCCGGATAGTAACGTTCAGGCAGCCATTCTCGGGTACAGTTCTCCATCGTTCTCCAGAGCTCCACATTCACTTAAGTATTATCTTTTTTTTTCACATATACTTTTGTGTGTAGGCTTAGGCACAAGCTGTATTCGATAAATCCTGTACAAATTATTTACTAACACCTTAATTAACTTTTTATGTACATTCATTGTGTTGGATACATTTCATCATGTCTACATTGAATGATTTAATCGAATCTGGCTTGAAATTAAAGTTAACTGGTGATGAGTTGACAAAATGGAGTGAGGCACAGTATTCAGAGCATCTCCTATTACAGGAAAAAGCTATGGAATGCGAAGATAGAGCTGCTGAAAGAGAGCTGAAAAGGGCAGAATTAGATGCTAAAAAGGCAGAAGCAGAAGCTGCTTTAAAACAGTCTGAGTTAGCTGCGAAAACCAAACAGGCAGAATCAGAGGCCTAGATAAGAAAAGCTGAGATCTCTGCCCAAAGCAAGAGAGAAGAACTTGAAATTAATGCAAGAACGAAGAAGAAGGAATTTGAAATGCAGCTGAAAATTAAACAGCAGAGAAAGATTCTCGAAAGTCAGAAAGACTAGAAATAGAGAATCAGTACAAAAAGTACCAAGGGATCGTGAAAAATTTCACCACTGGCGACTGCATTGCAGCATTTACCCAGAACTTTGAGACGATAATGGAGCATTATCAGATCCCAGATACTGAGTGGAACATAATGTATATGAGAAGTCTTTCTGGGGAACCTCTGAAAGTGATAGAGACCTTTCCCAAAGATCTTAGGAAAGATTACCAATATATTAAATCCAAAATCATGTCACATTTCCTGTTAGATGAAGCAGGCTACAGAGAACAGTTTAGCAAATTAGCTCCAAAATCAACGCAAACTTTCTCTGACTACATTTCAGTAGTACAGAATGTATTTAGCAAATGGCTTTCATCAGCCAAAGTAAACAGCTTTGATAAGTTGAAAGATCTCATTCTTAGAGATACGATTATTTCATCTTTACCACCACCATTTTCTAAGTTTCTGAAAGAATGTGAGTGCGAGAGTGTGCAACATATTGAGAAACGAGGTTCGGCTTATTTCACAGCCAACAAACATTGTTTTACTAGTGAATTGACTGACACTGATTTGTAGCAGCCGCTACCTATGACAGAACGAAGTCATGTCCCTATGGTAACAAGAAACCCTTTAAACAATCTGCTGAGAAATATTACCAATGCAGATATTGTCATCTGTCACATAACGAAAATGATATGTGTGACAAACACCCTGGGTACCTTACATACTTGCAAAACTATATAGATAAGCAAGATAAGGAGCGAAAGAGCTATAAAAGACTAACCAAATGCTTCCTTTGCAAAGCGTATGGCCATTGGCGTCGTGCTTGTAAAGGTAAGTAAATGACCAGAAAGGCTAATGCAGCCATGTTTGATAGCTCTTCCTCATATGAAAAAAAACATGTGAAAATAATCCTGTAAATTCAGCACAGGCCATTGATGTATTTCATCTTAACAAATGGACCATCTGTGATCGTTTTCATGAAGATGGCCCATTAACATGCGGCCATGCAATACCTATTGCCAATGAAGAAGCCAATTTGGTAATAAACTCCAGAGGTAAACTTAACATCCACCACGGATTTGTAAATGGCAAATCTGCCACCGTTTTACGTGATAGTGGATGTACTCTTATTGGTCTAAAGAGAGACTTTATTTTACCTTCAGATTATACTGGCAAACATGTTACATGCAGAACTTTCTCAGGTAACATCGAGAAATACCCACTTGCATGGGCATATATTGACACCCCATTTCTCACAGGAAAGGTTAAATGCGCAGCATTATCCAACCCATGTTGCGACATAATCGTTGGTAACCTTCCTGAGGAAAATGACATGCCACGTGACAGTGCAACATCATCTGTCCAATGTATTGTTGATAATACAGTATCATCTTCAACTGAACATGCTGTTGAAAATGCATTATCACCTGTAAATGAATGTATGTTTGCCAATTCAGTAACGTCATCATATGAATGTATTGATATGAATGTAAAACCACCATTTCATGTTGTTGATATTGTAAATGCAGTAACTAGATCTGCTGCCAAGGTGCAAGATCAAATTGATCAGACTGAGGCTTTGGAAAGGTTAAGCCCAGTGATATTACCTCCTAAAACCATGAGGGAGAATTTCATAACAGCCCAAAAGGCTGATTTATCTTTGCACAAGTATTTTAATCTTATAGGCCAAAAGCCAAGACTTACAAATAATGCTAGATGGCATTTTGCACTGAAAGGCGGTATCCTTACACGGTACTACACCAAAGGTACCAGCACCACAGAGCAAACGGTGTTACCAACCGAACACCGCAAGCAAGCATTACATCTAGCACATGACATACCCTTTGCAGGGCATATGGCTTATTCGAAAACTAGATCGAGATTACTTAATCAATTCTACTGGCCCAAATTCTGCAGTGATACCAAGCAATATTGCAGAACTTGTGACATCTGCCAGAAGCCTGTTAAAAAGGGTAAACACCCAAAAGCTGAGCTACAAATAACAGATCTAGCAAGTAGACCTTTTGAAAAGATCTCTGTTGATATTGTAGGTCCTCTTAACCACGTAACATCGAGAGGAAATAAGTTCATAATAACGATAATTGACCTCTGCAGTAGATGGCCTGAGGCAATTCCACTTAAGAACATAACTGCCAAGGATGTTATGGAAGTTTTCTTCCATATTTTTTTCTAGAGTAGGGTTTCCTGATACCATTCTCTCTGATCGTGGGAGTCAGTTCATAGCTGCAGCCACTCAAGCCTTTACTAGAATGTTAGGGGTAAAGCAGTGCTTTAACAGCCCATACCACCCTCATTCGACAGGAATTGTAGAGATGATGAATGGAGATCTCAAGCATATGTTATCAAAAGTGACCCAGGAACACCCTGAAGACTGGGATACTTATTTACTTGCCATACTGTTTGCATATCGCGAAGTACCTCATTCCAGTACAGGTTTCTCACCATTTGAACTTGTATATGGCGCCAAACCACGCGGCCCATTATCTATGTACCATTCTATGTTAACTGAAAGTATAACTGTACATAAACCAGTATCATCATATGAACATGTAACATCATTGCGAGATAGGATAATGAAATATTGTGTGTTAGCTAAAGAAGCACTGAAACAATCGGGTGCTATTTACAGACAGTATGCCAACAGAGGAAATAGGACAATAACACTGACACCCGGACAAGACGTATTACTTCTTTTGCTAAGCGACAGACATCTTTTGAAAGACTCATGACAAGGACCGTATAAAGTACTGAGACAAATCTCTCCTGTTGACTATGAGATAGCAGTGAAAGACAAAGATAAAATATTTCACATCAACATGCTAAAACCGTACTACAACAGAGACGAAGACCAAGACGAGACAGCAGCAAGCACAACGATAGTAGACCACACAGACGATGACGACACCGACGAAATACCGACCCCATCACTTGACACAACAAACAATCTGCATGACATCAAAATAAATCCTAATCTAACTCAGACAGAGACTGACAGTTGCAGACAACTGTTACAGGACTACAGGAGCATTTTCTCTAACAATCCAGGACAGACAGACTTAGTGCATCATCACATTATTCTGACATCCAACATACCAATAAAATGCAGACCATACACCGTTCCCATACACTACAAAGAGAAATTACATCAGGAAATCATTCACTTAGAGAAGAATCATATCATCAGACGATCACAATCGCATTTTTGTTCACCGATAGTCATAGTGAAAAAGAAGGACAACACGATACGACTCTGTGTTGACTATAGGAAACTAAACAGCATCACACAGTTGGATTTAGAACCAATGAGCAACTGTTAAGACATACTGACTGAACTGACAGATTCTAGATACTTTACAAAACTGGACATGACCAAAGGATATTGGCAAATACCAGAACATAGTGACAGCATACATCTGACAGCATTTGCAACACCAAGGGGTCTATACGAATGGTGCAAGCTTCCATTCGGGCTAGTTAATGTCCCGGCGACCTTTGTACGGATGACGAGACTGCTTCTGACAGACATACCGAATATTATTTCATACATGGACGACATATGTGTACATACAAAGACTATGACAGACCATGTGACAACATTAGAACAGACATTTGACCGCATCAGACAGCACGGACTGACAGTCAAACCATCGAAAGTTGACATTGCCTACCAAGAAATTTAATTTTTGGGTTATAAAATTTGTAATGGCTTTGTCACTACTGACGATAGCATCGTGTCACGTATTCTGAAATTGTCACTTCCGACCACAAAGAAAGAAGTGCGAAGTGTCCTAGGTCTGTTGAATTATTACAGACAATTTATACCAAACTTTGCCACTTTGACAGAATGCTTCACTAACCTACTAACGAAAGACAAATCTAACAAAATTGTACACAACGAATGCCTAAGACCTGCATTTACGAAAGTATTGTCTTATTTTTCTAGTAACCCCATTCTAAAATTACCAAGTTTGGGTACTATTTTCAGATTGAGAACAGACGCGAGCTCCGTAGCGATTTGGGCCGTATTGCTACAGGAACACAATCAAATTCTCCATCCTGTATATTACGTAAGTCGTAAATTGAAGACCAGAGAGAGAGTTTGGTCGACGCAGGAAATTTAGGCGTTGGCTCTTGTGTTTTCGGTTAGAAAACTGTCCATATTCCTTCTTGGAACACACTTCATAGTAGACGCAGACAATAGTCCGTTGAAAATCATCACTAAAGGAACGCCTACCAACCACAGGGTGGCAAGATGGTCACTGTTATTGCAAGATTTCGGTTTTGAAGTCAGGCATATATCTGGATCTCATAATACGATTGCTGATCTTCTATCCCGATGTCCTTACGACACACCCAAAAGCCCAATGGTGCCTGAGCGCACACAGCAGATGAATGAAAAATCTGCAGAGTAATATAACGCTCAGCAACACGGCGCATTATGAAATGTATTTCAGTAACGCTGTATTGAAAATGTGATAGGGACAATGTCCCAATGTAAATATCTATATCTATAAAACAAAGTGTATGTATATGTGTATGTATATATGTATGTATGTAAATATGTATGTCCTTTATTTGTTAAAACGGCCCATCCGATTGAGATGAAATTTTCTACACGCCTTCCTTTCATTCCAGAGCTGTCAACTGCACATAGTTTTTTTTTCTTCTTCCTCCTCCTCCCTCCTCCCCCTCCCAAAATACGTACGTAAATATATGATGATGATGATGAAAGAATCCCCGAACCAAAACGCTAGGGAAAGGGAAGAAAATGACGTGACTACAAAGAATCGTCACACGGCAATCATCATCATCAAGTGCCGTGCCGGCTGGCGTAGGCGTTCATGGCTCTCTGTAGATCTCAGTCTTTGTTTTTTTACTCAACTCTGCTGCTGATATTCCTCCATGCCACGGCAATATCAATAACAATTCATCTTTTATGTGTAAGGAAGTTATCTGCAGTCGTGTAGGAGGGAAGAACTAGACGAGTATGAATTCGGAATGGCGAACTCTCTCCTCCTCTCTTCTCTTCCCTCCTCCTCCCTCTACCTCCTCCCTCCACCCTCCTCCTCCCTCTCATCCCTCTCCCTCCTCCTCCCTCCTCCTTCTCCCTCTTCCTTCTCCCTCTTCCTCTCCCCTCCTCATCCATCCTCCTCCCTCCTACTCCCTCCGCCTCCTCCCCCTCCTCCCTCATCTTCCCTCCTCCTCCCTCTCCCTCCTCATCCCTCCTCCTCATCCTGCCTCACTCCTCCTCCTCCTGCCTCCTTCTCCCTCATCATCCTTCCTCCTCCTTCTCCCTTCTTCTCCCTCTTCCCGCTTCCTCCTCCTACCTCCTCCCTCCTCCTCCCTCTACCTCCTCCTCCTCCCTCCACCCTCCTCCTCCCTTCTCCTCCTCTTCCTCATCCCTTTCCTTCCTCCTCCTCCTCCCTCTACCTCCTCCTCCCCCTACCTCTTTCCTCCTCCCTCCTCCTCCTCTTCCACCTCCCTTTCCTTCCTCCCCTCCTCATTCTCCTCTTTCCTCTCCCTCCTTCCTCCTCCTCCTTCCTTCTTCTCCCTCTGCCTCCTCCCTCCTCCTCTCCCCCCTCCTCCCTCCTCCTCCTTCTCCTCCTCCCTCCTTCTCCTTCTTCTCCTCCTCTCCCCTCCTCCTCCTACCCTCTTCCCTCCTCCCTCTCCCTCCTCCATCCTCCTCCTCCCTCTTCCTCCTCCTTCCTCTTCCTCCTCCTTCCTCCCTCCCTCTTCCTCCCTCTCCCTCCTCCATCCTCCTCCTCCCTCTTCCTCCTCATTCTTCCTCCTCCTTCCTTCTCCTCCCTCCTCCACCCTCTTTCCTCCTCCTCCTCCCTCCTCCCTCCTCTCTCCTCCTCCCTTTTCCTCCCTCCTCCTCCTCCCTCCTACCTCCTCCCTCCTCCTCTCCACTCTTCCTCCTACCCTCTTCCTCTTCCCCTCCCCCTCCTCCCTATCCCTCCTCCTCCCTTCACATTCCTCCTCCTCCCTCTTCCTCCTCCCTCCTCCTCATCCCTCCTTCTCCCTCCTCCTCCTTCTTCCGCCCTCCTCCTCCTCCCTCCTCCCCCTCCTCCTTCCTCCTCCTCCCTCTCCTCCTCCTCACTCCTCCTCCTAACTCCTCCTCCTCCCTCTAACCTCCTCCTCCTCCTCCCTTCACATTCCTCCTCCTCCCTTCACATTCCTCCTCCTACCTCTTCCTCCTCCTCCCTCCTCTCATCCCTTCTCCTCCTCCTCCTCCTACTCCTCCTCCTCCTCCCTCTACCTCCTCCTCCCTTCACATTCCTCCTCCTCCCTCTTCCTCCTCCTCCCTCCTCCTCCTCATCCCTCCTTCTCCCTCCTCCTCCTCCTTCCTCCTCCTCCTCCTCCTCCCTCCTCCCCCTCCTCCTTCCTCTCCTCCTCCACACTCCTCCTCCTCCCTCCTCCTCCTCCCTCTATACCTCCTCCTCCTCCTCCCTTCACATTCCTCCTCCTCCCTCTTCCTCCTCCCTCCTCCTCATCCCTTCTCCTCCCTCCTCCTCCTCTCTCCTCCTCTCTCCTCCTCCCTCCTCCTCCCTCCTCCTCATCACTCTTCCTCAGTCCTCCTCCTTCTTCCTCCTCCCTCCTCCTCCCTCCTCCCCCTCCTCCTTCCTCTCCGCCTCCTCCCTCCTCCTCCTCCTTCCTCCTCCCTCTATCTCCTCCTCCCTCTACTCCTCCCTCCCTCCTCCCTTCACATTCCTCCTCCTCCCTCTTCCTCCTCCTCCCTCTCCTCCTCCTCCTCCTCCTCCTCCCTTCTCCTCCCTCCTCCTCCTCCTCTAAACTCCTCCTCCCTTCACATTCCTCCTCCTCCCTCTTCCTCCTCCTCCCTCCTCCTCCTCATCCCTCCTTCTCCCTCCTCCTCCTTCTTCCTCCCTCCTCCTCCTCCCTCCTCCCACTCTCCTTCCTCTCCTCCTCCACACTCCTCCTCCTCCCTCCTCCTCCTCCCTCTACCTCCTCCCTCCTCCTCCCTTCACATTCCTCCTCCTCCCTCTTCCTCCTCCTCCCTCCTCCTCATCCCTCCTCCTCCTCTCTCTCCTCCTCCTCCTCCTCCTCCCTCCTCCTCATCACTCCTCCTCCTCCTCCTCCTTCTTCCTCCTCCCTCCTCCTCCCTCCTCCCCCTCCTCCTTCCTCTCCGCCTCCTCCCTCCTCCTCCTCCCTCCTCCTCCCTCTACCTCCTCCTCCCTCTACCTCCTCCCTCCTCCTCCCTTCACATTCCTCCTCCTCCCTCTTCCTCCTCCTCCCTCCTCCTCCTCTCTCCGCCTCCCTCCTCCTCCTCCTCCCTCTACCTCCTCCCTCCTCCTCCCTTCACATTCCTCCTCCTCCCTCCTCCTCCTCCCCTCCTCCTCTTCCTCCTCCTTCTCCCCCCTCCTTCTCCTCCTCCCTCTTCCTTCTCCCTCCGCCTCCTCCCTCCTCCTACTCTCTCCTCCTCCTCCCTTCTCCTCCCTCTCCCTCTCCTGCTCCCTTCTCCTCCTGCGTTCTCCTCCTCCCTCCTTCTCCCTCCTCCTCCCTCTTCCTCCTCCCTCCTCCTCGCCTCCTCCTCCACCCTACTCGTCCCTCCTCCTAATCCCTCCTCCTCCCTCCTATTCCTCCCTACTCCTCCTGTCTCATCCCTCCTCTTCCCTCCTCCACCTCCCTCTTCCTCCTCCCTCCTACATTTACCCAAGACAGACAGACAGTCAGACAGATAGTCGGGAACGGGATCTTATATGACTACTTATATAATTTAAATGAGATGCTCTCCACCATGGGCTGGGCCGGGTCAGACAGACAGACAGATAGATAGACAGACAGACAGACAGACAGACAGACAGACAGACAGACAGACAGACAGACAGACAGACAGACAGACAGTCGGGAACGGGAACTTATATGACTACTTATATGAATTAAATGAGATGCTCCCCACCAGGTGTTGGGCGATGCCAGGCCGGGTCAGACAGACAGACAGATAGATAGTCGGAACGGGAACTTATATGACTACTTATATGAATTAAATGAGATGCTCCCCATCAGGGTCTAGGCGAAGACGGGCCGGGTCAGACAGACAGACAGACAGACAGACAGACAGACAGACAGACAGACATACAGACAGACAGACAGACAGTCGGTAACGGGAACGGGAACTTATATGACTACTTATATGAATTAAATGAGATGCTCCCCAAAAAGGACTGGGCGAAGCCGGGCCGGGTCAGCTAGTTATATATATATTTTCTAATTATAGTAATGTGTGTGATGAATACTTGTGTTGTATGTGTTAGAAAGGTAACATTATTTTAATTATATATAAACAGTGTAACGAACAGTGCTACGTGATCTCAAGACTTACTTCACTTGAACTTTGCAAATTTCCGTAGTACCTGCGAAGCGGAGAGTTCTGACGTATTTTAACCAGTGCGAGAAAGACTGTGACATCTGGTTTCTACCGAACAGCATTTATTCCATACCGTGAAAGAAAGAGTTAATCCAGCAGCTGTGCTTACGAACTGTATTCTCCGTTCCTTTGTTTAACATCCAGAAGGAAGAACATTGTGTTATCTATAACTTAACACACCAGCTGTGTATTTCCGGTATTTGTTAAATTTATTTGAAAAGTAGCAGACTATACTGTCATCCTCACAAAGAGTTGACGATGTATATAAACTTTGTGAGCTTAAATTTAACATATACAAATTGTATGTAAGGAGTTTGATAGATGTGATCTGAGAATCGTAACTTGATTCACTTGTTCACAATAGTGACATTTAGTTCGCTATTGTCAATAAGCATCAAACTATGACGCTTAGAAATTGAGTTTTTAATGTAATTTATTTTCTTTGATAGCATGTTGAAATTATCCCCCATTGATTTTGTATTGTTTCAATGGAAACAATTGAAATTGGTAATAATTTGTAACATGTATAGAAGCTATTCTCGGGTTGCCAGGTTGGTGACACATCATGATGACGTCACCCGTGCATGGTATTAATTACCGAAGTTGTAGACCTTCATGAGACTTTCCAACCAAATGAGGTTGAGGTTAAATGTTGGAGTCATCTTATAGGAAGACGGCTCGCAGTCTGACATGTCGTGTTTGCAATTTTTCTTTATCTGTCGAGAGGTAGTTGCGTGTTCCCTGAATAGCTACCGGACTGGCTGTGTCATATTACAACTAAAGTAATAACCCATCGAGTGGATTGTACTTGATGACTGTTGCTTCTTAGCAGCATTGCAGAATGAGTGGATATAACTTACAATTATTTGCATATTTCAAATATAAACCAAAGTGTCAGGTTAGATGACAATTAATGGGTCGATTCTGACAGGTTTATTAAATAAAACCCATATGTATATAGAGTACATGAAAGTTTCCCCTTTCATGACAAGGAGAGCGGGAGAATGTCATAATCTCCCCATTAGTTCTTCCGCGTCGTCGTTAACGACGCCTGGCGAATACGGCCAGGGGGTCTACCTGTGAGCGACACTAACCACACTGTGGCAGAAATAGGCCAGTCAGTATATGCCTGGATCATGCAGTCCACGCAGGGACATAACTCCCACTAGAGAGACTCACAGTGGGTTAACGGCTAGACGGCTTGGGAGTGTTGGACGAGACAGACGGGAATGAATGGTGCTCGTATACTTGGGTGTAAGAACGCAATAGTGAGAACGGCTGTGAGAAGATAAAAGACTGTGCGCCTGTGAGTTGTGTATATTATATTGATATATCTATTGAATGTATTATTGCATCGTCATTGTAATTGTACGGTGCATATAATTGTTGTGATGAGCGAGTTGTGTGAATAAAGTGTTTGCATTGTACGTATAGTGCGTCACGTCAAGTCATTCTGTGACCGTGTTTTGTATCACTCTTGTCGGTGATTACGAGCCTATGTTCTTGCTGAATGCAAGACGCTGACAGTTATTCTGTGTGTCATTTTGTTGTGCAATTTTTTAGTAGTTGTCGATTGCTTTGTATGTGTTACATTTTGACGTTTACATTTGTTCAGTGTTTATGTCATTGTTCATTGTTTTTGCAAGTTGTCGTTATTTGGGTCAGTGAATTGTTAGGATATATGTGTGTTTGGGTGAGCAGTGTGAGGACTTAGTGACCACCTATTTGTTGACCGTGCTTGAACGGACAACCGATGATCTTATATATTACGCTATATTTTACGCCAGATTGCCTTGTAGTTACCTTATAGATGCCGTATCATTGTTTGGTCCTAATGGTCATGCTGCTACTACTACTACTACTACTACTACTACAACTACATCAACAACAACAACTACTACTACTACTACTACTACTACTACTACTACTACTACTACTACTACTACTACTACTACTACTACTACTACTACTACTACTACTACTAATGCTACTCTGTACTACTACTAACCATCTTCACTCTTCTTTTTCTCCCTTTTTCAATACTACTACTACTACTACTACTACTACTACTACTACTACTACTACTACTACTACTACTACTACTACTGAAAAGTGCTTTCAGTTTCAACAGCAACTTGAAGACGCTTTCACTGATACACCAGAAAATTGTACAGTAAATGAAAAGTGGGGTCAAATTAAGGAAACTCTTTATAAAACTGCCGTAGGGGTTTACGGCACTGTGGATCATAAGAGGCAGGACTGGTTTGCGGCCAACAGCGAGACTCTGCAGCCCTTGATTGATAAGAAGAAGAAAGCTCTCTTAAGAAGCAAGGAAAGACCAACGCGTAACACTCTGAGTGAGCTAAGGCAAGCTAGGAAGGATGTGCAAAAGGCTGCCAGGCAGTGTGCAAATGATTATTGGATCAAGTTATGTGAGTCCATTCAAATCGCAAGTGATAAGGGAGACATAAGAAGCATGTATGAAGGAATAAAGAAAGCCTGTGGTCCAGTGATCAAAAGAAGTGCACCGCTGAAAACCTTGACTGGAGAAGTCATCACTGATAAGAAACAGCAGATGGACAGATGGGTAGAGCACTATTTGGAGCTTTACTCAAGTGAGACCAAACTAGCGGATGATGCCCTAACGCCATAGAGGCTCTACCAACTCTTGACCACCTGGACACACTTCCCACCATAACAGAAGTTAAGTGTGCTATAAATGAACTTGCATCTGGCAAGGCTCCAGGTAAGGATGGGATTCCAATAGAGGTTATCAGGAGTGGGCAAGACACACTCACTCTACAGATCCACCAGCTAATAGAGCTATGCTGGCGTGAAGGACAAGTCCCACAGGATTTCAAAGATTCAAAGCATCATAACAGCTGTACAAGAACAAGGGTGATCGGAGCGACTGTAACAACTATAGGGGTATCTCACTTCTGTGTATTGTTGGAAAAGTATTTGCCAGAATTGTTCTGCGCAGACTTCAAGTCCTAGGAGATCAAGTCTACCCCGAATCACAGTGTGGCTTTCGACAGAACCGGTCTACCACTGATATGATATTCTCATTGCGACAAATGCAAGAAAAATGCCGTGAACAGAATCAACCACTGTTTATTGCCTTCATCGACCTCACAAAGGCATTTGATTTGGTCAGTCGTGAGGGTCTGTTCAAGGCACTAAAGAAGATTGGCTGCCCACCAACTCTTCTGTCCATTGTGGAATCGTTCCACACAGGCATGAAGGGTATAATCAAGTTTGATGGTGCAACTTCTGAAGAATTTGAAATCAAGAGTGGAGTTAAGCAAGGTTGTGTACTAGCTCCCACCCTCTTTGGAATATACTTTTCACTTCTACTGAAATATGCATTTCGTGATCAGGATGGTGGTATATACATTCACTCACGCTCAGATGGCGGCCTCTACAATGCTCAGAGATTGAAGGCTAAGACCAAAATTAGGAGGGTACTGATCAGAGAGTTGCTTTTTGCAGATGATGCTGCAGTTACGACCCACTCTGAGGAAGAATTGCAATGTCTACTATCTGCATTCTCCAATGCTTGTTCTGAATTTGGTTTAACAATTAGCAAAAAGAAGACACAGATTATGTCACAAGGTGCACATGGGGTACCATCAATCTTTATTGACGACGCCGAACTAGAGATAGTAGACCATTTTACATATCTAGGATCAGTGGTAAATAGCAAATTATCCCTAGATCAGGAAATCAACATCCGGATTGGTAAGGCAGCAACAACAATGAACAGGTTAAGAAAAAGAGTCTGGGAGAACAGGAAGCTTACTGCCAAAACAAAAGTCCTTGTCTATCAAGCCTGTGTCCTTAGTACTCTTCTCTATGGCAGTGAAACCTGGACAACTTACTCACACCAAGAGAACAATTTAAACAGCTTTCATATGCGGTGTCTGCGAAGAATTCTTGGTATTAAGTGGCAAGACAAAATCACAAATACTGAAGTATTGGAAAGATCAGGTTGTGTGACAGTTTATTCCATGCTCAGTCTTCGTAGACTTAGATGGATAGGACATCTTAGGAGGATGGATGATGGTAGAATACCAAAGGATATCTTTTTTGGTGAATTACAGATGGGTAAGAGATCTCAGGGTCGGCCTCTACTACGATACAAAGATGTGTGTAAGCGGGACATGATTGATACAGGCATTGATAATGCACATTGGGAGCAAGTCGCCGCTGAACGTGTTGCATGGAGGGCAAATATCAGAAATGGAATAAAGTCAAAGGAGAAAATTATTGCAGAAAAGTCACACACCAAGCGGTTGAGACGTAAGATGGTGCATGATGGTGGAAATGACCACATGTTCACATGCACCCACTGTGAACGGACATTTACAGCGCAAATTGGCCTTATCAGTCACACTCGCTACCGCCATAGTTAAAAGTTATTATGCCTTTTTAGAGCACAAACTATCGTCTGTCAAGACGGCAAGGTGCCAATGAATGACTACTACTACTACTACTACTACTACTACTACTACTACTACTACTACTACTACTACTACTACTACTACTACTACTACTACTACTACTACTACTACTACTACTACTACTACTACTACTACTACTACTACTACTACTACTACTACTACTACTACTGCTGCTAAAACTACTATTATTACCAATATTATTACTACTTGTATTACTGATCCATGATGTTGGACATCGTAATTTATGGTGTGTCATACTCACCCACCCCCAGGTGATAAATCTCTTGCTGATGCTGATGACACTACTAATGCTACCCTATACTACTACTAAACCATCCCAAAATCTTCTTTTTTTCCTTTTTCACTACTACTACTACTACTACTACTACTACTACTACTACTACTACTACTACTACTACTACTACTACTACTACTACTACTACTACTACTACTACTACTACTACTACTACTACTACTACTACTACTACTACTACTACTACTACTACTACTACTACTACTACAGTTTTGTTACTATTACTACTACTGCTAAAACTACTATTATTACCAATATTATTACTACTTTTATCCATGGTGTCGGAGATCATAATTTATGGAGTGTCATACTCACCCACGCCATGTGATAAGTCTCTTCCTGATGCTGATGACTAGTACTACTGGTACTATTGATACTACGACTACCACCAGGTAATGAAGATAATGCCGTTAGTGGATATTCCATAGCGTGAGTCACCCTGTGAATTGTTCTATGCTGTCGGAGATAGCAATATGTGTGGCGGTATTATTGCCTACTCCAGCCGGTAAGACACGTTATGATGATGATGACTAGTACTATTGCTACTATTGCTACTACTACTTGTATGACTGAACTATGATACCATGTGATATCGCAATATATGGTGAGGTATGATCGCCCATCCCATGCAACATGTCTCTTGGTGATGATGACTAATATTACTACGAACAACTCTACTACTATTACTGTACAACCACGCCAACTCTAGACAATAGCGATAAATGTATTATAACCTACCCGCCCTATTCAGCGACATCCTACCTGCAACAGACAGTTCGATACCTCACGACTGAGACACCCTAACCTCTATATTTAACTTCTTGACCACTACTTGACCACCCCTTGATCATCATATAACTACACATACTCTCCTCTACAATTTAAGTGGTCACTTGACCACTTGACCACTGCCTGGCCACTACTTGACCACATCATCGAGCACTTTAACCACTTCCGTTTCATTACACGTACTCTCCTCTACAATTTAAGTGGTCACTCAACCACTTGACCACTGCTTGTCCACTACTTGACCACCTCATCGCTCACTTTATCCACCACCGTGTCACTACACGTACTCTCCTCTACAATTTAAGTGGTCATTCGACCACTTGATCACTACTTGACCATCTCTTGACCACCGCTTGACCACATCATTGCACACCCTCACATATAATTTACGAAGTCACTTGAGTATGTTTTTTTCCCCCTTTTTCTGTATATTTTTTATTAAAATTATTATGTACATTCTTTGCATTGTTTGTTTGTTATTCTGGCTGTTATGTGTTAAATGTTGTATACTAGATGTACCTATAATTTCAGGGGTCAGTTGAACACCATGCCTACTTAAAAACCAAGGATTTATCGCCCTTTGAGGAGGAGGAGGAGGTTTATCGATTACCTCCTCAAAAGGACTGGCTTTCTGATTTACTATACTACTCATTCCGCAATGCGCACCACTTCACGAATACGAAAGGGCGGGCTCGGTGAATGCACCCATTCGCTCGCCGAGCACCCCCAACCGCAACAGCATACACCACCAACCCATACTAGCTGTATAAGGGTCCGTCGGGCAGCGCGTCGAATTAGAGGGTGACCCTTTGGCTACATATAGATGGAGACCCACGAGTATGAGTGGTCGAAGCCCGACACAGAACTGCGTTGCGGCCGACCATGCAACGACCTTTATTGTTTTCGTCAGAACCAGCGTGCAAAGCGGGGCGATGTGATAGAAGAATGTATATTCTGTGAGACGGGTGTTAGGAAGCCCCACGAGATGTGTGAGCGCTGCACGCTAGACGCGCTTCATAAGATGATATGAAAGTTTGAAAAGACGACAGGCATCAAGCTACTGAACTATAAAGGGATGAAGCTAGCCCCCCTATATGAACTAGAGGACGAATCACTATACCGGCATGAATAGGTGGGTGTGGCTAAAGATCGGTTCATTGAGGTGTAGGCACCCATGCCACGGCTGTTATTGTGGTGATTACAGGTGGGTGGAGTGCATGCTCTGCAAGGTCGGCACCAAAAAGCTGGTCTGTGGACGATGTATGGATATGCTACAGAACCTAGTCCGCGAATTAGAGGGGAAGACATCACAGACATAGCATGCCTACATGTCAGTTGTTCAAGAGCACTACAACATTCTGTGGAAAGCCCTCGAGAAGACGTTATTGTAACTATCATCCGGATAATAGAACGGCACGGCAAAAGAATAAGTGGGGGACTATAATTATTCATACACCCTGGGACTGGAGATCCCTATGAACCCCACCAGATTAGCTTAGAGACTATTGTCGGATTAAGATGAAGGGTATATGTACTCGGTGCGGGCGCGTCACCAGCGATGATATTTGTTTCGTATGTAGATTTAGATAAGACTGGGATAGTCCCCAAAAATCGAGCATTGTGCATGGCGCACAGGTGGTCGGTATGATCTGTGTGAAAATCAATGTCCTGATGCGTGGTTCTGCAACATGCACAAGCTTCTTTTCGCTTTAGGGCGCGGCTACACACCATGTTTTATATGTGGTTGGGACATCCTACAACCAGGCGACATATGTAAGTTGTGTCACCTAAAAATACTAGAGCGCCTCAGTGTTGTGGACACATACATAGAAATGAAAGAGACCATGATTGAGGCCGCCGAATTAGAGAATGGCTGCAGCTCCTGAAAAATGAATAGGTGCTGCTGGCTCGATGGGGCACGGTGGAGAAAAATGTCTGCGGAAGTTCTGCTATAAGCACCACCAACAAGCCCTAAAGGGTAAAGACAAATCTGAGTGTGTAGTATGCGGCACCAATACCAAACAACCGCGTGACCTGTGTCAAACCTGCGATCAAGAATTGATCAAACGGTTTGATTTGGTTATAGAGGACCTACCAGAAACCGAGGACGACCCATTCCACGAGGAGAAATACCACGAGCCTAAGGAGGCACTTAAAAAAAAGCGCGCAGCCTAAGACTTTCTGACAGATGGGGTGAAGTCAGAAAGTTCCTTTTTTTATCTCCAGAGTAGCAGCAGCCCGCATCTCCATCAGCTGTTGTTGGAATCTCAAGAACTCATCCACAATCAGCGTAAACTCCACATCGGAGATTGTTCCATCCTGTAGTGCAGATGAAACAAGGCCAGAGATTGTGCCAAGCTTAATCACCGCCAGAGTCCTAATCTGGTCATGCTTCTTGGCCTTAAGCGCGCACTGCCTACACATATCTTCGCCGTAGCACCCAGCATACTGCATAAGAGAGCTCCAATAGCTAGACGATAGAAGGTGGGTATACAGATAGCCGTTGACAGGAGCCTCACACTCAAGGCTGGAATGATGGTATCAACAACATCAAAGAAATTCACCACAGGGTGATATTTCTTATATAGAAGCGATCGCTTATCTTTCTCAGCTAGCAGGCCCTTATGTATCCTCTCAATCTCTTGAAGCCGAAACGCCTGATCAGCCATAATTGTACACCATCTCCTATGTATTCAAAATAAGATTCTCATCAAAAGGAATCGTAGCCATTATGAACCTAATCAGCTGAAGATTACGTGAAATAGTTATATATTCTAAGTCGTTCTGGCACTGAACAAAATCCATAGAAAGTGTGGGGTCAGTTACCCGAGCCACCTGCTTGCCCTATTTTACAGTTATAACTACCCAAGCAATCTTACAGCCCCGTTCTGAATATAGAGACAACCCAGGTAAAAGATGTACGCGCACCCCACATTTCAGTTTAAAATTTATATAAACAACAACCTCAGGGACTAGTAGGGCAACCAGCTCTGGGCAGCCTAGTAGGAATGGCTTCAATTTTAATTCTTCCTGACAGGCGAGATAAAGTAGATCTCCATGATCACCACCCATCAAAACATCCTCCGATTCTGGGTAAAGCATGCCAGACAACCCTCCAGCACATGTAAGATGCCCAACAGTGTAGCCATTTTAAGCACCTAATTAATGTAGGGATCCCTAACCATAAAGTCTGCACGCGCATCCGGACTCCCTTCAACATATCATCGGCGCTCGGTGGCGATATTTAAGCCAAACACGACAACCAGGCGACGAACGGCAAGGACACAGCGTGGGAAAAGAGCAGGCGCACGCAAGAAGCGGTCAAAGTGTGACAGATTGGGCATCGGACACGTTCGAGTACTGTAGTGGAACTGTGCATCATTTAGTCAACCCCGACCCATTCTCGAAAAACTACTGTACGGAAACGATATTGTGGTCTAATAAGAAACACAGCTCGGCGACGGAACAGTCAATGCCACGGGGGTTTCAGGGCTTCTATAACAGGCGGCACCTCGGTCAGGCCATTCTGGTCCGCGACAACATACTGGTGTCTGAGATCGATATGTCCGCCTGGAACAGTGATGCCCTGCAAGTGCAGGCATTAAGAATAATGACGCCAGTGCAGCTTGTAATCGTGAACGTTTATGCGCGTAATGGGAAGGTCTACGTTCGACAATGGCAGAGTTTGTTCGATATGGATGAAAGGCATATCATCTACTGTGGGGACTTCAATGCCAGAGGTAGTCAATGGGGGAATAGCATCACTAATAGACAGGGAGAAGATCTGGAGGACGCCCTGGCATCTGCTGCCCTAGTCTGTCTGAATGATGGGAAGGTCACTAGGATGGCCACTCGACCAGGTGATTCTGACAGCGTCATTGACTTGGCTCTGGTGTCGCCCACCATCGCACCAAGGTGCCGGTGGGGCACACTGGGATACCACGACAGTGACCACTACCCTTGTATCATCCTGATCAAGAAAGACAGGGCCAGGAGTCAAGGAAACAAGACAAATGCCTTCCCGTATGACAACACTGGTCAAGACGCCATAAGCAAGATCAGAAGAAGAAAACTAACTTCCTCCCGCAGGAGACAAGAAAGATGGTTGCAACCACCATGGTGGAATGGAGAGGTCGAGAAGGCATGGCTGGGAAAGAGGCAGGCTGTCAAAGACTGGCAAAAAGCCAGAAAGGCTAACATGCCACAGGGTGAGTTGGCGAACCTGAAGACTGAGGTCCATAGGACGATGACTTTATTCAAATCCTGCGCCAAACAGGCCAAGGCCGAGAAATGGGGCGAGTTCTGCATGAAGGTGTGCTCCGAGCGATCTCTTACGACATTCTGGCGCCTCCATAAGAGCATGAACGGTGCTGCACAACGTAGGGGTATTCCAGACTTTCAAGGCACAGACCTCACATGGAAAAAGTCGGATGCGGATAAAGGTAAGGCCCTTCTTGCACGCTACATAGAGCAGACTGACCAGAAAGACGAGCCCGCCAGACAGAGGACCACAACGACACTCTCTCAGTTGTGCGATGGGGTCGGGACAGACGAAGAATACATAATCACAGCTGAGACAATACGTGCGATGCTCAAGAAATCACCTAACACCGCCCCAGGCCCAGACGGCATCCGATATCGTGACCTACTGGTGATGTCAGATGATGACATGGAAGAACTGGCCAGAGAATTCAACACCAGTATCCAGAGGGGTCAGATCAAAGAGGAATGGCTACACAGCTACTTGCTGCCGCTGCCAAAACCGAACAAAGACCATTCCAAGATAAGCGGCTACAGAATCATTACGATGCAGAACACTGCTGGCAAGCTACTGGAGAAAATTGTAGCACACAGACTTGCTTGTGACTTGGAACAACTCGGCTGCTTCCCGCCCACACTTGGAGGATACAGACGTAACAAAGAGTCATGGCTGAATGCGGCAGTCTTTGCTCAAGATGTTTACGAAGGATTTCAGGTCAGAGAAGAGACATGTGCGGCCGCCATAGACTTAGAGGACGCATACAATAAAGTATCCTTCGAGCACTTGATGCAAGCCCTCCTCAGACTGAAAGTGTCCCCTCACCTTGTACGATGGATAGCTGCAGTCCTGCTCCAAAGGAAGGTGGTGCTAAGATGTGGGAGTTGGTCTTCTGAGCCGACAACGATATGTCCAGGATTGCCGCAGGGTTCACCACTGTCACCAGTACTATTCAACGTGTATACGGTGCCGATCACTGAACAACAGTTGGACGGGAGGGGTAGGACTCTGTCATTTGCTGATGACATTCTCGTGTATCGACAGGGTCGAGATAGACAGGCGGTTGCCAATGATATGCAGGGCAAACTAGATCGAATTTCCTCATAGTGTGCGGATGGCAGTGCCATTGTCAACCCTGCAAAGGCATATGTTACATGGTTCTCCCTAAACAACCATATTGTGAACACAGACCTGCCGGCAGTGAGAATGGATGGGAGCATTTTGAGTAGAACCCAGTCGATGACATATCTTGGCGTGAAGCTTGAAGCCTGTCTTTCAGAGATCATGTCGATTATGTCATAACTCATCGTGTTCCTCTTATACCTTGCGGTGTCGAGGTGAAGTATAAACTTCGTGAGAGTGCCCGATTATGGGCTTCATATATCGATACTCCCATGGACTCTGCTATTCCCTCCGTCCAACGTTTACGTGGTCGGCCTCTTCCTCTGTTTCCATCTGGTCTGTACATCATTGCTTATTGTGGTATGCTGTTGACCGGTAACTAACTTGCATGGCCAAACCATTTGACTTGCTGCTTTCTAATAAAATCTAGTGCTGCTTTAACCCCCACTTTAGTCCTGATTTCTTCATTTCTGATCTTACCTCTTCTTGATACGTTGAGTATTCTTCTCAGGAACCTCATTTCTGTTGTTGTGATTTTTGTTTTCTCTTTTTCTGTCATTGTCCAGGTTTGGCATTGGTAGCATAGAGTTGGTAGGAAGATTGTGTTGTAAAGTGCTTTCTTAGTAGTTATTGATACATGTTTGTTCTTTAGTATTGGTGCCATTTGTCCAATGAGTTGATTTGCCTTATTGCACCTATTTTCGATCTCGTCTTCTGATCTGCCATTTGATGATATTATACTTCCTAGGTACTTGAAACTCTTTACTTGTTTCAAGGGATGTTCGTTTAGGTGAATTGTT
The DNA here is from genome assembly GCA_014155875.1 of Cepaea nemoralis. Taxonomy (NCBI): domain Eukaryota; kingdom Metazoa; phylum Mollusca; class Gastropoda; order Stylommatophora; family Helicidae; genus Cepaea; species Cepaea nemoralis. The sequence goes on along the minus strand of JACEFZ010010959.1, from coordinate 497,939 downwards.
GTTGTTTGTTCTTCTTTAGTTATGCTTGTGCTAATTTTCATGTTATGTTCCCTACACATTTCGTTTAGACTATTCATGTGGTCTTGTAATTCAGCTTCTGATTTTGCTATTAGTGCTTGGTCGTCCTGCAAACAGGAGTTCTCTAATGGTTAGATTTGCAGATGGTTCTTCTTCTGTGTTCTCGTCATGCGGTATTCTTGCTGTCTCTGCTTGGCTGGTTTCTTTACATATGTTGTCTATATATGTTATGAACAAGAGAGGGGACAGGACACAACCTTGTCGTACTCCAGATCTTATGGTGAAGGGGGGTTCTGAATGTCCTCCAGTTGCTCTCACTAAGCATTCACTGTTGTTGTATAAACTTCTACATAGGTTTGTTAGATGTGTACTCACTCCATATTGTTTAAGGATTTCCCACAGCTTGTTTCTATCTACACTATCGATTCCCTTTTCTTGGTCGACAAAGGCTAAGTAGAGTGTTTCATTGAATTCGATTGATTTTTCTATAAGTTGTCTAAGAGCAAAAATGGCATCTGTGCATTCTTGTTTTTCCTAAATCCAAGTTGCGTTTCGCTTAGCTGGGGTTCTAAAGTAGTTCGTAATCTTTTGTCAAGAATTTTGCAAAATACTTTCCCAGTATGACTCAACAGTGAAATGCCTCTGTATTGTGTGCAGTCTCTTTTGCTGCCTTTGTTTTTCCAAATTGGGATAATTATGGCGCTTCCCCAGTCTCGTGGTGTCTGTTGTTCTACCCAAACATGGTTGAATAGTCTATGTAGCCAAGCTGTTCCTACTTCTCTTGCTGCTTTAATTAGTTCATTTGGTATTTCATCCTATCCCGGTGATTTGTTCAATGGGGCTAATCTGATGGCTTCTATAATTTCTTCTTTTAGTATGTTTGGTTCTAGTTCTTCGGTGACATCTGTGTAGGTCTCTTGAATTCCTGTGACATCTGGTGGGATGTTGAGAAGTTGTTCGAAATACTGCTTCCATCTTATTATGATTTGTTTTTGTTCACTTATTGGTTCTCCATTTTCGCTGTTAATTATTTCAGTTGGGTCAAAGCGTTCTCCTCTGGTTCGCATTTCACCTATCTTTTTGTAGAAGTTACTAGTTGCCTCCTTGTAGTTTTTATTTAGGGTTTCTCCATACTCTTCAAGTCTTTTTGTTTTTCCCTCTTTACTATTCTATTCACATGTCTTCTCGTTATTCTATATTCTATGTAATCACATTCCTGTTTGCTCTTCAACCACTTTTTATATTTTCCCTTTTTGTCTTTTACCGCTTTCTTTACCTCTGCGTTCCACCAACTTGTTATTTTCTTTATCCGTGTTTTGCGTTTTCTCGTGGTTCCACATGTTATTTTTGCAGTATTTAAAATGCTTGATTTGAACACCTCCCATTCTTCTTCCACTGTTTTTCTTTCTGTAGGTAATTTTACAAAGAGTTCAGTTAGTTCTTTCTCATAATTTTCCCTTACTGCCTCGTCTTTAAGGTTTTTTAAAAATATATACTATATGTCATAACGAAAGCTCGAAAAGGTTTGTCAGCAATGAGAGTCATGGCGACTACCAATATCGAGCAAAGACTGCTAATACTTCTGTTCCAAGGACTGGTGCTTTCACACATCGAGTATGCCCTGGCCATCCTTACTGTTAGCCCTACACAGATTGGACGATTTTAAAAGGTACAAAACGAGGCCATGCGCATCATTTTGGGCTGCACGAGAGACACCAGCTGTGTAGCGATGAGATACCTCCTTGACTTCCCGACAATGAACCACACGATCAAGATCTGGAGAACTCGTGCATACTTGAAAATAAATGCGGATGCGCAGCACCCTCTGCATGAAGATATATTCAGAGAAAAGGGCAGCAGGCTAAAGAGGGGCAAATCATGGATGGGTCGGGCGGAGGATATCATCGACAGGTCTGCAGTCCTACCAGTATCAACCCTGGCAAGGAATGGATGCCTGTGCCTCCAGCTTTTAAGTGCACCTTCTCCTGCATTATCACACTTGACAGACGGTGCAGAGAACAGAATCTTGTCACTGTCAATGCAGAGGTCAACGCGCTCATCAATGAACACGGAGACAACCCACAAGTGCTCATCTATACAGATGGATCTGTTGTAAAGAAGCAGAGAAGCGCATGGGCATTTACAGCCCGTTCAGCGGGCCGAACCGTCCAAGAATCCAGTGGTGCCCACACTATGCCCACGAGCAGCATGACGTTGGAGGTGATGACAGTTACACAGGCTTTCATATGGCTGGAATCACAGCATTATACCAACGTGTGTGTACTAATTGATTCAATGAACATGATTCGGAAGGTCGAAGCTGGATCTGTACGTGGACAGTGGAATGAGTCGCTGAGGAAGTCTGTTGTCCATAAAGTCAACTTCATCTATGTCACGGGACATGCGGGAGTCGAGGGAAGTGAACGAGCTGATAAACTGGCTGGCTCTGCACCTCCTGCAGATGGCCAGCCCATGGATCGTGCCGATGTTATTAACGTCCTTAAAGACATGTCGAGAACAGAAGACTGTGATATACTAAAACGTCTCTACCAACTTCCTATGAGTGACGCTTTTAAACATACAGCCTGCTCTAGGAATCACTGTTTGAGTACCTTACTTACGTGATGTTGATCCATCGACTAAACTAAACTAATCGAGATTGCCTGTCAAGGTCCCCCCAATAAGTTGGAGATAATCTTCCAAACCTGTATCAACATATGTCTTAGTAGCCAAAAACCCCACCAAGTTTAAGATACTTAGCCGAGTCAACATAAGCCTTCACAGTCGCCTCTGAAAATTGTATAGCAACGGCATTCCGAGCATCAACATAGTTATCACCTACTTCTGCTGAGTCAGTCGGGTGGCTGAAGGCCAAACTGGTAGATTTAGAACACCAGTATCGCACAACACCCTCTAAACAGACATGTCCGCTGACCAACGAACACCTTACTGCTTTAAAGGCTAACAAAACCCTCGTAATATTGAAACCTGACAAAGGGAGTGGTGCAGTACTGATGGACATGTCAGACCACCAGAGAAAAATGGAAGAAATATTATCAAATGAATCTAAATTCAGGGTACATCAAAAAGTCAACAAGTCGGAGGACTTGGATGCAAAAATGAGGAAAGAGATCCAGTCACTTGTGAATGCGGGACTCATCAGTGACACCACTGCAAAAATGCTCACACCGCGTGGCTCCGAAACTCCTCAGATGTACGGTCTACCCAAGCTTCACAAGCCCGGAATCCCGCTAAGATCGATCCTGTCCATGGTTAATTCGGCACAACACCGAATGGCTAGCTGATATCTTAAAGCCAGTACAACAGTCCTTCGATTCAAGAACACTCAGAGATACATTCGAACTGGTGGAATTATTGGACACTATGGACATACATAATAAACACATGGCATTTATGGATATTGCCTCCTTATTCACCAAAGTTCAATTATATGAGACCGTAAATATAATAAGTGAACGCATTAGAGACAAACAACTTAAACTAGGCATACCGTCAGCTATCCTAGAGAGGCTATTAAAATTATGTACCGCCAACATTCAATTTAACTTTCTTTAAAAAAAGTCATACTGCCAGATTGACGGAGTGGCCATGGGCAGTCCGCTTGGACCTATTCTAACAGACATCTTCATGGCACATTTAGAAGAAAATAGATCTTCAGACATCAATAACTTGGCCTTCTACCGTCGTTACGTGGACGATATACTAAGTATCACCACAGACGAGCTACAAGCAACATCGTTCCAGGCCACAATGAACGCGACACATAAAAACATCTCTTTATCTATGGAACACGAATACAACGAAGCGTTGCCGTTTCTAGATATCAGTCACAGCACTCCCTGGGGTGAGGGGAACCTGCTATCACACTTTAACAACGGGATACCTTTAGCCCTGGGACATAGATGACCTCAGTCCACAAAACCCCTTCTGCCCTTGGAACCCTATCTCCCTCACTCTCAACCAAGGGACGTTACCCCTTTCAAACCTCGTCCTGAACTCATGACGCAACTCTGGCAGCTAACTATGGTAACAATATGGTGTATTATACAAGATGAATGAGAATGATAATGATGATTCCGAGATAGGCCTTGCAGTATCTATGAGAGATAAGACGTGGCAAGGATCGAGTAGCCTCCCGGAGAAAGTGGCATCATCGTCAGGGCCTCAATTCACACTATTGGGTAAGTCAGACACGCTCACCAAGTATCTCAGGCCCTCCATGTATAGGTTTCTCCACTTGGATAGGATGGCTGGCGAGTCGACTCACTGGTACTTGGGACCTCCGGTGGATGACGTCCCTGAAGTCTGGATCACCTTAGGGTAGGGATAAAGACTGTCTCTCGGGTGGTTGAGGAACTAGGACACTCCTCTGAAGCGTCTGGAAGTATCGAGGGTACTGCGAGTATAGCGAGAGGGTGCTTCTTTCATTAGCCACTCGAACATTTGAGGACGGACTGGACCTAGAACCAACGCGGCAGCTGTCCACCTGCATCCTCTTTCCCAGACGAACGTAGGACTGGGCCAAGGGTGGTGTCTGAGATATGGGTCTCTGCTGAAACATAGCTAGACAACACATACGTTAGTGAGTTAGTTGTACTTGTAGATAGAAGGGCCCTGAAGGAGGGACGATGGCAGTACTTCCTCACCCCCTTCCTGTTATCCGCCAACGCTGATGTCGTACCATGCCGTAGGCACAATCCAGTAACTCCAAATAAATATACAGGGTGATCCCCCTGTAGCCAAAATACACACCCCGTTCCCCCTTCCCTGGTCCCAGGTCGGGGCATTTAGAACGGTGTCATGTTCAATATGCACAATTCTGTCGCAATGATCCCTTCTCCCTCTATCCACCTCTCAGGAATCCACTATATATTAAGCTGGCATTCCATCGAGGGAACTAATTAAAAGACAGATGTGAGGAAAGCAAAGAAGAAAGCCAGTGGTCGCCCCACCATGTGATCCGAAGCTCGACTCCCGGTACGACCTTGAAACGACCTCGGAGGTTTTGGCCGACCGGTGCATTCGATTCGTTGCACTCGCCCGAGTTCATCGATATATCACTCGATATATCCGAAGCGACTCCTTAATCCACTTCCGGTAGCGCTGTGGATAATGGTTCGGCCACGCTGGCCACGCCGACGCTCGAGGTTACAAAGTTGGCCATGTGTGAACTCAAATTACAGGTCTCGCTTCTCTGAATCCGAGTTTCCCAATCTACAGGGTCTGTAAATGCGCCGCGCGTTGCTAACCTGCGAAATATCTTAGCAGTACAATGCTTGTAAACACGCGTTTGCCCCAGGCTTAATTTACAGTCGGAAAGCCCAACCTTATCACTGTTCACACGTGACCTCCTTTACCGCGACGGGTAGTACACGCGTTAGTGAAATCTCATAATTCGAATCACCGACACCGCACTAGCTAGGGAAAAAGGTTGTACACATACCTTCACACAAACCGCACGACAGTGGATACGAGAAGCGTTGTCACTGCAACTGGACATGATGTCAAAGGTCTTCAACCCTCATCAAGACACGGCGTCCCGCTCTCTAGCACTTAGCACTAGGCCAAAATGTCGACTGCCTGCCAGCAACCTTCGTCTCCAACTGATCCTGTGTTCCGAGACAATCGACAGCGCTTGCGTCGGACATGCGCAGACCGTCTTGTCCGAAACCCTGTTCCGCCACCCAGTACTTGAATATTCTTAAAGAGCGAGCAACGACTCTGGTCGGGTTGAGTCAAATTACTGGTTAATTCCTTTTCACCGGCAAATTTTCTTCACCTTATCATACAGGACCTGAGGTTTGCGTGACTATCCGTTGTCCCATGTCTGGCTTATTGTGGCGGGTAAGCAATAGGGACTGCTTCACACCATAGAGCACCTTCTCATAATCATTAAAAAAGCCGAAGAAGTGTTTTAGTGGAACGCAGAAACTGAACGTACCAGGCGTATGCAGTTTATGCACAACTAACAGCCGCCGCCTCACCCAACCTGAGTTGGCCTCCGTAGCAACTCCCCCCTCAGAGTCCTTATACCAACACATATTGAGGCCTTCACCCCAAGAGAAGTTCTCCCCACATGTAAGAACAGTTAACATGGTTGTAGCCTGCCCATGATTTGTTACATCTTCGATAACGTTGCTGTTAAGTTGGTAACGAATCTGAATGAACATGAACGCGATGGCATTGTTAACCAAGGCCACCTGAGCGGTACGCTCATAGGGCGCTCCACCTTCCTTGGTGAGCGTGCCTTCTACTAGAAGATAGCTCTTGGAGGGGAGCTTGAAGATATCATGTGCGTGTACATCAATCTGGATAGAAGTAGTACTATTGAGAGTGCTCGCGTTCTGTGACTCATAATCCCGATACTCAAATGATTCAATACCCTCATCAACGGGCACAGGCTCGGTGATTTCACGTATGGAAGTGCGTGCAGTATCCTCCATGGTGATATTATACGCGTTTACACTTATCTCTAATTGTCTTGAACCCACCGCCGAGGCTGGCAATGTCTTGCGATTCGATACCCTCAGGAGGCTGGACCTCAGAAGACCTGACCTCTGGAGGCCGGACTTAAAGCTACTTCAAGACCTCAGCGATTTTCGCCGTGAGTTCTTTTCTCAGTGAGGGTGGCAGAGGTTTCTCCCGAAGGGCATCCACGAGCTTCTTGGCGGCCGCCCCGGCAGAGGCTACCGACTCTGTCGTCTTAGCCACATTTCTAACCAAGGGGCTGCCGACAACGGAAGCCACCTTACCAACGGCGCTGGGTATCGCCTTAGCACCTGTAGAGACGAGACTCCCAACCGCCCGAGCAGCCGAGCCCAACCAGTCAAACATCCCTCCACCAACACGCTTCCGTCGTTGGAAAACATACATAGTTACAAACTGCGAATATGTAGTCGTATAGTTATCTGTTCCCCTCTAAAGTTTAATTGTGTACCATCTTGGTCCCTCAACAAGATTCGTATGCAGGGTATATTCCCAGATTGGGGGAGGGGGAGGTAGATGGAAGTTCTAGGAGCCTCCAAGATCTTATAGCCGGGGCACACGCTAGGGAAGAATGACTAGATGGTGGGGTGAGTGCTCCCCTTAGAGGTAAGACCCGGTCACCGTGTTACAATTAACCAAAATGCTGTTCACGTGGAGGATGTCCATTGCTTTCTCCCCTTCTTTGTAGCCCTTGGTCAGTATCTGTGGTCAAACCCCAGCATCGTGCGCGAAGACGAAGCACCCATATCAACTTCATAATCGGGGCTCGTTATCTTCACGAAGGCTCGGAAGGTTGCGGTGTTGGGCCCTATGGTGATATAGTGCTTCTCCTCAGCCTTCTCATTCCAGTCGCCCGGTGGCTCCATCTGTCTCTGAATCTCTCGATTGATCTGGGCGAGCTATCTTCTATGGTGATGGTTTTCCATTCCTTCTTCCCCACGCGGTAGACGAATGTATTGTTGGCAGAGGTAACGTTGCTGATGGAGTTGTAGGTCTCTAGATTTAGTAAGGCCACCTCGTAGACCTTTTTGGGGTCTAGGTACAGCGCTGGAGAGTAGTCAGTTGTCCAGTCACCTTTGTCGGAGGACACCACCAGAGAGAAATTCTCCTTCGGAGCGGCCCGCTCCTCCAGTGCCTATAGCTACTCACCCATCGTTGCGAGCCGGCTTCGGATATCCTTCAACACTTGAAGCTGCTTGTTTAATGTATGAAGATTCTTCTGTTAAGTCGAGGGCCTGCTCCTTAGAAATCGCTCCGCTGCGCATAAGCTCATCCAGTATCGCAGAAATTTCTGTGTCAACCCCAGTATTCCCCGCTTCCTTCGAGGCCGCTAATAGAGTTAGACGATCCACTAGAGCATTGGGGTCATTATAGTATAGCACACCGCTACCGCGGATTAGTTCGTATTTTCTTCCTTTGTTAATGAGTATCCTAGCCAGTTGGGCCAGCCGACTAAATGTCTCAATGGCCTGGGGGGGGGGGGGGGTGTAACTGCTTTGTTTTGATAAACCGTTTGGTTAGGAGGTCATACAGTGTCTCATCTGCTGAGGCTGACAATACTAGGGTGTCTCCATCATAGGGCGGCGGGGTCGATGGTGAGAGAGCCGAACTTTCCCCCTCGGAGTTTCAGCCCAGAACCTCTGGAGGGATTTTCTAGACGTGCCTACCTTTCCACAAGTTTAGTTTTGAGTGCCTGTAAAACGGCGACTTCGCGGGGGTACCGATCCCTCTCATCCAGGTTCCTGGCCGAAGTCATGTGCCCACCAAGACGTTGATTGTACTCGCCGATGGTCTTAATAGCCTTGACAATCTCCTCTGGGTCTGTATACTCGGAAGGAAGATTTAACGAGAGCTTGCTGAGGGCGGCTCATCGAACCCTATATCTATATCAAGACCCGTCTCATGGATTTCTGACCGCAGCACATTTCCTCAGCCAACTATTTGGTTCTGGGTATCTCGGATAACTCGTGGGTCAGCTTCTCAGTCTGCTCCCTGTTTAGGTTAGCTAACTCCCTGGTTAGGTCTGCCAACTCCCTGGTCTGTGTCTTAGATAGACTGCTTAAAATGCTGGGCCTCTGTCTTAATTGTTCCAGCTAACTCCCTAGTCTGTTCGTCCATCTTCTGGGCCAGCCCTTCAGTTGTTTTTTGCTGGTCAGATACCGCAGTAGTAATTGGTTTGAAGAGTGTCGCAGCCTCCGTTTGTAATTCCTCTTCACTCATCCTCTCCGCCCGAAACCTCTGCCCCAGGCTGTCCCGAATAACTAGATATTCTTTTACAAGAGCATCACGCTCTGCTTTGTTAGGTATACCAGCCCACATGTTTTTAGCTGTTTGATATATATATATATATATATATATATATATATATATATATATATATATATATATATATATATATATATATATATATATAAATAGATGCCTTGGGAATATATAACCGATCGAACCCACATCAGTATTTGCCATCGTAGGCCTTGCTGGTCAGGTCAATCACAGTGAAGACGTAGGGTTCGCGAATGCACTCTGTGAAGAACTCCCTAAACCCCGCAAAGGGCATGTCACCACCAACATAGGATCATGGATGGCGCGCAGATTCTTTGTATCCTGGTTAAAGATCACGAGCAGATTAGCATTGTCGCGGATGGCCTGCTTGAAGAAGCTCTGAGTCAGGTAGAATGTGTCGGCACCGCCGTGCCGGCCCTGGCAGAAGTACTTCTCGATCGGCCCCTGCTTCTCCAGCATGACATCGTCATAGACCATGACGGCTCTCTCTTCAGGGTTCAGGTCCTCTACTGGGATGATATCCTCAACTGAGCTATGACAGGAGGCGATTTCTTGCCCCGCGGCCTGCCCGACGGACTCGGCCCAAACTTGGAGTAACTGGTACTTGTCCTGCTCCAAAGACTTCGAGTACAAGTGCAGTCGATCGTAGTTCAGGTAGCCCGGCTTTAGCAGCAGGTTGAGCATCATGTTCGTCTTCCCACACCCCGATGGGCTACACACGACACAGTGGATGGTGTCTGGCAGCAGCCAATGGTGGTGGTGGGGGGGGGGGGGGGGCTTTGTCCTCAAGATCGAAGTTGGTTATCTCCATTTGTAGATTTGTTATATACTTGTAATGTCTTCAATATGTATTGCCTGCGTTGTAGAGTGAAGACTCCTACGTTGGAGAAGTCGGTGGTAATGATGAAAAATGGTCGGATGTCTAAGCGCGGTATTTGTGAATATTGTGTGACTAAGAAGAGCCAGATACTTGGTAAACAAGTAACTGGTTAGAGGGGCTCTTCAACAAAGTACTGAATGTGTTGCCTTTGCCAGAGATGCATATGAGGCTGCCTAAGGCTGTCGGCTCTGAGGATGTCCCTGGGGGATCGTTTCAGAATACGGGGAAATATAGCTACTGTGGCCCTTTCACGAAACTCGATAAGGGTTGGCCCATGGCTATGAGGGGGCAAACGCTTTCGACCGGGCCTGCAAAGCCCACGATATTGCTTATGTTGCTCATAGTGATACAGCTAATCGCAATGCTGCTGATGATGTCCTGGCAGCGGCAGCTGCAAATATTGCAGCGTTTGATGATATCCCCAACAGGGAAAGAAGCGATGCTCGTACGGTCTCGGCCCTAAAGTCTGCCAAAATCCGTTTTGGTATGGGTGTCTAATATTCCCCAGTTTGAATATATAGATACTGCGGTATATTCATTATGTATTGCTTTCGGTGTAAGAAGAAGACCCCCACTCGAGGTGGTGGGATAACCAGGAGGGAAAATTGCCAAATGGTTAAGCATAGTGCCTGTGTCGCGTATAGTGCAAAGAAGAGCCAGTTTGTTGATGGGCGGCATGGTAGAGAGCTCATACTAGGAGATAACTCTCCATTTAAGAACATTCCCGTCTTGGGGTGGATCCTGTGAGTTGGATATATTGTTAATGCTTGGTAATAATGGAGCGTATTTACTACAGTCCGCAAGGTTATTGGAAAGAGGCTTTCGGCTGTAAAGAAGCTGGCCACCGCGGCCAAGGTTAGTGAGACTGATGCTCGGGAGTGGCTTCAGAAGGAGGCCATATGGCAGATCTACCTACCGAGGGCTTGTTATATACCGCGGCCTCACATCGCTGAGTCTATATCGAATGCTGTACATCAAGCAGATCTCCTATTTCTCCCACATGATTGCGTCGGTCGAAAGACCTATAGGTATGCCTTGACGGTGGTCGATGTTGCCTCACGCTAAAAGTAGGCTGAGCCTCTAATCAACAAGGACAGCGAGGCGGTCGCATCAGCGCTTGGTCGAATCTATAAACGTGGGCCGCTCAAATGGCCTAATCTTTTACAGATTGACCCCGGGCGGGAGTTTATGGGTGCTGTCAGTCAGCTGGCTGCTAAGCATAAGACACAGGTACGCCGTGGGCAGGCAGGCAACCACCGCTCGTCGAGCGGTTCAACCACACTCTGGCAGAGAGTCTTAATATGCCCAGGAGTTGTTGCTTGCCGCCCGAGGCTCAGGCAAACGATCGGTTGCATGGGTGTAACAGGATGGCCCTGGTTGTTGTGAATGAACACAAGCCCAAGGTATCCCAGACACTCACGTGTATACTAACCCCACGGGTTGGACAGGTCGATACACTTTTACTACTATTACTGACCCCCTCTGCAAGGTAACATGTGTTGTTAGTCTACAGGCCCCTCCCAGATTCTATACCTCTACTATCTACCCTCTACCTAGTAACAAGTACTTCTCAGGACTCGTTTAAGACCACACATAACAATCGTAGAAAAGACATGTCAACAATTAATCAATTTAATTTACACTATAGACACAGGTCTGAAAGGAACGTCCTGATAGGAAATGATCTATTTACAATATAGAGTAAAGGTTAGAGATAGAGTCAGAGATGTTCCCTAGGTCATCACGAGGCGTAGCAGAAGATTTGCAAGGTGTTTCCGTCGACTCACCCGGCTCTTTCCCAGCACTGCTGTCTGGAACACTTCAGGTTTTATCTGCCGCAAGCAACCGGTGATAAAAAAAATTAGATTTAGCCACCAGGACCTCCGATGACAGGGCTAAGATCACACCTCTACAAATGCGAGAACTGTCCCTACCAAGTGTCTCTATGACTGCCCGCCTACACAGTCTGGATGGGAGACCCTCGACTATGAGGTATACCCTGATATACCTGGACAATAGCTGAAAATAGAGTCTTGCCACAGTCACTAAATATAATCACATGTTGATACACCCCTGGTTGGGCGATGTAGATTCTCGTCAGCATGACTAGAAGAAATCACTCAGGCTAAAGCATAACAAAGTCTGATGTGTCTCTCGTGTGAGCTTCTACTCTCTGGTAGACGACTAACTACAGATATATCTTGCCTCAAGATTGACTTGGACTCCATCTGAGTCTGGTCTCGAACAATGAAATAACAAACGAACAGTGCAAGTGTCTATACGTTCGTAGGAGGATGTATCACTGTGAAACATCTATTTTTCTGCTGGTATATTGACACGGTTCAGTGTCCTTCAATCTGAAATTCTCCCAGAGCGTTGACGTTCCCCAGCCGGGGTGGTCCTCTGGATCGAGTCAATAAACAAAACCTTTCCTTGGAAGCTTGGCTTCAGTGAAGAAGTCAACTACAACACAGGGTCGTTGTAACAATAACAGTCCTATACCACAGACGTTTGATTGTAGACTTTTTGTACAACCCACCGTAAGTCTCATGTTACCTCACTGTAGGTCTTCTACAACAGGCAAGTAGGTTTCAAACAAGAGGCCGCTTCTACAACAGGCCAGTGAGTTTCATACAACAGCACTATAGGTCTTCAACAACAGTACTGCCGGTCTCAAAAAACAGTACCACAGGCTCGAACAACAGGCAACACTTGAAAAGAAAGAGCGGTCGGTGAGAGCATTCTGTACCAACTCGGATTCACATGCTATCATTCACTACAATAAGCTACCTTCAACAATATTATGTAATATATACTGACATAGGGAATCATCCCTACATACACAGTGGAAGCATGGATAGACATCCGATGTGGAATGGCACCTGAATCAGCCCGTCGGAAGGATTAGGTTCCGAAAAGGTCGAGTCTGATCTTACTGCAGTCATATATTCCTACCTGACTCTTGTCTTCGGTGGTTGTGTGAAGAACTGTACAGTTTCTATTTACACTACTAGAAAACTAAACCTCGGGAAGAGCTGGCCCCTTGACCACTCCCCGTCATAGGACATGGACATATTGTTTATCAAGTAATTAACATCTAAGCAAGTACTAAACAATAAACAATTAATGTCATAACAATCTATTTCGCTAGTGGGATGCTTCCCCCACAATAGCGAAACCCCTCTTGATCCACCTCTGTCCTTGAGACGAGAAGTTCTGAGTCTAAACATGCTTAGCGCCCTACATGTTCAAAGGGTCCTTACCTGTTATGGTCCTCCAAGCGGATTAGCCTTGGGTGGTGACCGAACCTCACAACTGGCCTGGCGTGCCAGTTATATACATATTACAATTGCCTTGCATCCCATATCCCACCCATCTCCGAGTCTCATTCAACAGCCATACACCTTCTCTTCCATCAATCACCCAAGCACTCATGCACTTAGGATCATCAAGGAAAAGTCATAGCGCAGTGTAGACTAGACTCTAGTCCGGTTTCACATAATCGCGACGATAGCGCACAGGTATCTCGCGTCGGTCCGCCTCAAACGTCGACGATTCGCTCAGGTATATAACGCACAACATAACAATATATTCATGCTACAAAGTACAATATATATATATATATATATATATATATATATATATATATATATATATATATATATATATATATATATATATATATATATATATATATTTTCCCCGCGTATTCCATCCTGTTTCAGGATATTGCGGTCAACACCAGCATCTTTCAGCTGTATGTTGATTCCTAGGCTAGATTACGCTCATCAGCACGCCACGATCTTCTGAGCGTCCGGCTGCATACTCTCATAAGCCACTAGCGTGACTCGAACCACTTCTAATTCTCGTCCGCTCACGTTGACTACGAGAGTATTCGGGATTAACGGAGAAAGCTGCTAACCCCTCGGCCAGGCAGCCGGCATATATATATATATATATATATATATATATATATATATATATATATATATATATATATATATATATATATATATATATATATATATATATATATATTATATATATAGCACATATATAATAACATTTCCTAGGACTGACACCATCACTATTTATCTATCACAAAATTAGCTGCATCAAATCCTAGAGCGCCTCAGAACAACATGCTCTGCTTTGATCCACGAATCACATTTGCTCTTGCCAGGGCACTGTCTGAATTCCTCCTACAGCCTAACCACAGAAATACTAAGCACAGTAACAGTAAATACTGAACAAAGCTAGCTTGGATTTCACAGGTAATAATACTACTTTACCACAACTGTAACTTCACTAATAAATACAAGATCTCACAACTTGTGATATATTTGTCGCTACACTGTAGTTTGCCATATTAATGGACTTGCAAGTCATCAATTATGTAAACTAATCTGTTAAAATTCGCGAACGGAACACATGAGCGACTCGCAGCTGTGCGCTGTCAATTATCGATCACCAACTCATTACGTATTCACATAACTAATGAGATGTTTTTCAAACGCAATGTTACGCTGAATTACACAATGAAGGAATGTAAAGAGGTATTACCTGAAAATCATGAACTAACACCTCTCAGCTGAAGATACTGTCTTGTGACTAACAAGCCTCTAGCTTGACCATTATTGACAATATTAGCTGATGTTCTGGAGCTCAGCTGCCGGTGGTGTTTCAGATCAAAATGATGTCCCTATGCCTTGTTCCGGTTGCGAAGTAAACCCTCCAACCCGGAAAAGTCATGTTGCACGTTTTACTCACTTCACGTGAGAATTACGTTTTTCTCTTGACTAGTGACCACGTCTAGTTTACTCACGAAATAAACTTAGTGTGCGTTTTGACCTTTCAATCGAGATCCTTCTAAGTTCTCGAACTTACTAATTTATGCAAATCAGCCGGCGTCTCCCGAGTTAAATATAATAGGGGACCTCTCTAATGAGGTACTTCCCGTACAATGAAGATTCCTTGTACGAAGCCAGCTGATTCGACCTCATTTCGCGACAATGGGTGAAGTCTCTACCCCAAGTAGTTGCCGCGATCAACAATGAGGTGACTTGTTTGACGGGCAGGAAACCGACTGAGGCAGTTAAGGATTCTTCTGTGCTCATGCTCCAGCCGCTCCAGCCCGCCGTACTATCGGTCATAGTATCGGCCTGTTGTTCCAGCCGACTCTCTGGTCAGGTATCTCTATTCAGCAGGCGTGCTCGAAGGGGGACGGCGTCGGGTGACTGATCCTACATGGTCACTGACTTTGCACAGGATTCATCATATAATCCAGCAAGAGGGTCAACCCACTCTTTACCACCTGGTGGATGGGCCGGCTCGCGTATGTGTGCGCGAGGAACTGCTCGTTGTTTCTCTTAACACACGGCTATCCAGTAGCATGATTCTAAGAGCTTGATGTGCCCGTAGGCACTTGTGTTAACACCGTCAGCGCAAATATACATTTTCGTGTCCATGGGACTCAGAGATGTTTTGTTCATCTCATAAACCCCTATCTGGTGACCCTTGCTTCGTATGACGATCTGTGTGTGCTTGTATTCTCGCCGGCCGAACAGGCTGTCCTTGTAATGTTCCTGCCTGAGGTCCTTTTTCACAACTACCCCGGCCACCCCTTTGGCTTTCTTGATGTTGGTGGCTTCTAGGATTGAGTACATCTTCGGTCTGAGGCCGACGAATTCGGCTATGGGACGGCTGCTGCTTTCATCTTTGAATTTGCCGACCACCTTTTTATTTGCTGTCGAATGGTTGGAATGGTCTCGCGGGTAATCCGAGAAGTCGTACCAGTCGGGGTGGGCTTTCATGTCGGTGTACATATCGTCGGTCCCTACCTGGAAAGGAAGAGAGTCGGTGTTGGTGTAGCAGAGCTGTACTCTATTACCGTATTGCGGTTTAAGCTTGTTGTACCAGAAGTCGTACATTAGGTACTTGGATAGGCCCAGGATGGCCAGCCCACAATAGACTGGTTAATTCAGCTAGACACTGGTCTTAATGCTGTGCACCGCAATCAGTCCACCATTGAAGATTCTACATGATTCGTAGTTGGGGCTGGCGATTAATTTTCGGAGCCGATCGGTCTCGGTGCCTCTGACAAGGTTGACTCTAATGCGTTTACGAACGTTCTCCATACTCTTCCCAAAGACGACGTTGTTCATCGGCTTGAAGAAATCCTTCTGAAATTCCGACTTGGCTTTGGTTCGTAGAGATGTGTTCATCTCTATGTAGGGCATCATCCACTGGGTCTGACTAAACTTGATGGCTCGGTGGATATTGGTAACCTCGATACCAAGGCTGTGATAGAGTTTGAGATTGTGTTAGAGGACAATGTATCGCTCTTTGTTGTGGAGGTGGGGGACCAGCTTTGTTTGCTCAGTGAACTTTCCTCAAGTTGGAGCTCACGCTGATAGTCACTCAACCAGGTCTCTGGGATGGACATTGTTTCTGGGGCTAGTGGGTAGTCGCTGTGGACTTCGTGCAGATGTGCTGGGTACTTCATATCTACCTCAACAAGCCATCACTCTGGGTCGTTGTCGGGAGTGTTCAGTACCTCGTTGAGGGTTGGATTGGCCCATTGGAATCCACTGGTGGGAAAGTATTCCATCATGGCCCAGCCGTATAGATTATTTGCATCGAGGTATATGATCCATGATTAGACGATCTTGGGGTTATAGTCTGGGGTTTGGGGTTGTTGGCCTTGACATACCGCTTTGAGACCATGGCCACTCCTCCTCGGAGGCCCTTCTCAACGAAGAGGTGCATGTCCAGGTCGGCGAGGAGCTCAAGCTGCACCTTCGTCTTTTTGAGGAGCGCGTCCCATGCCAGGCCGGATGTACTGATGTAATGAGCTGGGTCGAACCTATATACCCGCACGCAGGTTTCTCGGAATGTCTCGAAGACATCGGCCAGTAAGAGAACGTCTGTTTTCAGGTAATAAGACGTGGTAGTCTCCGAGCGTTTAGCAGCCGTGATCCTGCCACACTTTTTCGGCATGGGTGTAGTCAGCGTCACCGATTCCTTCTCGGGCGAGCTTGCTGTAGAAGGCCTCTTTAGCAGGCGGTCTTTAGCAAAGCGCTCGAAGCTGTCTATGTTTTCGTAGGGTATATACCCTTGCGGAGAAGGAGATGTGTGTGGCACTTGCTTAGTGTGGCCCTGAACTTGCTCATTACGACTGCCCAGGGTTGTGCTTCTGTGCATTACACGTCTCGCATCTTGAGACTATGTCGTTGCCTCTACGCGTTAGAGCCATTGATTTGCCACAGTGCGACAACTCGCCGAGGTTCTCCACCAGGATGTCTAGGGAGCTGTTCATGAACTGTAGGATATCAATGAATTGCAGCTGCCCGATTGTGAAGGAGACGTACTTCTCTATGGTGTTTGGTATGCAGGTGATTGTTGTGTTGTCTACCTCTTTAGTTTGCCATCCTCCATCTTTCTTCTTCATGTACAGTTCCTTTGCACCAGTTCTGCCGGCCGGCTGCTTGCATGATGAGGTGGGAATCGTATCCTCTTAGATTGTGGAAGACTAAAGGTATCCTCAGCTTAAATTTGTTGATGCGCCATGCTAGATTACAGGCATTGTGGGTGGCGCCTTGGTATTTGCCCGTAATGTGGCAGTGGTCTCTCACCTTATCCCCCTAAAGTGGCTCTTTACAGATATGGCAGGTCGTGGCGGCGACGAAGTCTTCGCGGTCTTTTTGGCCCTGCACCATCAGTGCCGGCCGTTGTAGCTTATTGCGAATGGTGGCCGACTCTCGCCCCACCCGTTAGAGGAATTCATCGACGGTGTCCTCCCCCCGATATGACAAGGTTTGTGGTGAGGCCGTCAGAGCGTACAATGGGGTAGCCGAAGCCACACGGAGGTTGCTCAGCGAGTTGGCGTGTGTTGCTCTGGCTTGGGTCCATTGCCGCTTCCTGTACTGTAATGTTCAATGTCTCACAGTCGGCGTATATGATGTATAGCGCCCTCATTTGTCTCGGTTGGACTTAAATTTCATGATGTTGTTTCCCTCCTCTGGCATAACATTTACTTGGCTGGCTGTGTTGATGCCTTGGCAGAGTGGCTCGTGCTCATCCAAGGCTTCCTGAGAGGAGTGTACGTGGAGGTAGTTTAGACATGGATACTTCTTACCCTTGAGTTTGCTGTTTCCGTATAGAAAACGCCCCACATCCTTGACCCAGACATAGTGCCTATTCTTATCCTTAATTAAGAGCAAGAAATTGATTTGGTTGCGCTTGAGAGTAGTTGTTCAGAGTATCGCTGGCCCGTTGTCCCACCCAAAGACCCTGATGGCTTTGGTGGGATTTTGTTTTCAAACTTATCAATGCTGGTCAGCTGCACTGGGAAATCGATTCCTTGAAAGTTTAGCTCGCCCCGGCGGTTTCTATAGTTTTTGGGTCTATCAGGGTGCTCTCCGTGCGCTATTAGGTAGATGGCTGAGAGTATGGTTCATTCAAAACAGCGGTTGTCCTCATTTTTCACATTCACAACGCAGCGTGGTGGGATGAACTTTCGGGTCTCAAAGTAGTTTGCGCCTCGGAATGGTTGATATCGAGCAGCGTAGAGATCGAGCTGCTCACACGCATCGTAGCTCAATTCTGAGCCCTGTTTGGTGAAGCATTCACTGTCCAATATCTTTGTTGTGGCGAGGTTCCGCCCCTCATCAATATCCCCCTATTGCAGTACTTCATGGTTCCTGCTTCCATGGTATGCGGTTGCTGTTATTGTTTCACCTTCTGGGTTGGTGTAACAGTATCTTAGTGAAGATATAACTGCATTTTAACGCTGCCGTACTCCTCTAGCGCTTCCTTTATCAACCTCTTTGTGGCGTGTCTCATAGCTTCGAGAAATAGATCTGGGTTGTCGTACTCGGAGCCCTCGGAGACGACGGCCTCATATTTTCTCACGCTCCCCTCACCCTCCCGGGAGAGTTTGTATTCTGGAGCATTGGGGTAGAATACCACCAATTGGCTTTATGCTTTTGCGCGGCGACGGCGGTCGGCGTTGATCGCTGCTTGGCGCTCGGCGTTGCCAGGGCGGTAGTAATCTCTGCTTCGAGTCGCTCCCCATGTAGTTTGGGGTTTCGCTTGAGCAAGGCGGTCCTAGATAACTCACGCGCTTTGGCTATTTCCCTCTTAAGAGCGGCCTTCCTCCTCCCAATGTATGGCATCCCATACCCACGTGCTTGTTGTTGTAGTTGCCTTAGCGAAGGCATGATTTTCGGTGCACTCTATAGGATCTATATCTCTAAAGGGTGGGCAAAAATCTAATCCGGACACAATGCTGTGTCTTCTACAGCATCTCGGAGGCATCTCTCTAATTGGATGTGTCAACTGGGGTGGCATGGCTCGCGCGCCGAATCTCCTGCCTGCGCGGCTTTACAACTTGGTAGTATCTATTCACCGCCTTTAGCCGATCATTGCCACAGCCCAGGCATAGTGACAGTTTGTTGGTCACACCCTTCCCACAACTGCTGCAAGGCTTTGTACATGACCTCTTTCATAGCTGTGTTGCGTGAACCTTACAGTACTCTCCCACACAGCCACGCTCACAGAGATCTGTGGAGTATAACCGCAGCCACCTACACTTATTATTTGCAATACGCATCTTGGTATACCCAATGGGGGTATGGCTCTAATTCGTTGGCGTCTACCATCTTGAGTCTCCTGCAGGCTAATTGTTTTACCGGTTTTCACGCTGGTCACCTGTAAGCAACCTGGTCTCTCGGCGGCGGGACCCTGGCGCATCTCGATCCCCTTGGGCTTTCTTTGAGGGTTCCCCTGGGAATGCTCCTTGGGGCTCCCATACCCCTTTTGGCTTGGGGGTGCCCCCTTGGACGCTCCTCGGCTCCATAGCCACATCATTGGACACCTACTCCTCTCTCCACAACACACAAACACGCACTAACACACACATATATAGCTCCCATCTCCACAACACACACGCGCACACACATATATATAGACACACACACACAAATATATATATATATATATATATATATATATATATATATATATATATATATATATATATATATATATATATATATATATATATATATATTACCAGTATTTATATCTTGATGTGTGAGATGAGTGTACACGGGCTCCTCAATGTATCCTGTGGAGGAAAAAACCATTTGAGACCATTATTCCTATAGTTTACAAACTGATAACTTATGGTCGAGCTACCAAATACATTGTTCGTTTTTCACACATATATATCAAATGCACCAACAGACAGACGTATGCAGTAATATCATTATAGACTAATTTTATAGTGACATAGATAATGCTTTGCATAAGTGCAAAAGCTCATAAATAAATCATAATTTAAGACTTTAATACCAATGCAAAACCAATAAGATTGATGCACATTAAGCAATAGTGGACTTGGGAGGTATATTGAAAGAGGACATACAATTCTCCATTGGACTTAAGAGCATGCCATAATTATCTTATCTATGTGATCTATATGCGTGGTCTCGAGGCATGGTGTCCGCCTCAAGTGCTGGAGATCCCGGGTTAGGACTCAGCTGAGGGTCGTTTTTTCCCCCCACGTGAACTTCTAGTAACAAAATTTCCCCCGATCTCTGAGTAGTGAGATCGGACTCTCGTGTGTATTGTTGCGCACGTAAAAAATCCCTTGACAGTTGGAAATCGAAAAAGAGTAGCCTAACGGCGCTGCTCGGGCAAAATTTTGAGTTAAAAATCTACCCAAAGTATTTCAGAATCCTCACCGATGCTACGGAGTTCGTGCACTCTGCTGAGTACAACGCACTCAGGCTTGAGTTAGGGGTAGAACGGAACACTTATGGGTTACACCCGTGTGCCATGATGTTGATCCGTCGACTAAACTAAACTATCCACAAAGGAATGAACAAAGGAACAAACTTTATTTTCAAAGGGTTAAGAATTGGGCACCGCAGACCCGTCTGACAATCTGCCATTCTTATATTTTTCCTCTCATCCGTTATTTCATTCATACATCACTTATGAAGCTAATCTTATACAAAAACAGAACAATATGCATTAAAAAGTACAGGCAATATACATGACTCACTACATCAATTTTTTTTAAATAGCCATTTTATATACCTATGGCAGATGTGACGTACCATACATATAAGAATGTTTATTATACTAGTTATTGTTCGGGACGACGCTTTCGGATAAAGAGTCCGAGATTAGTAACAGGTTATTTCTGTCCATGTGTCGGAATAGCACTGGTCATTTATATTATTCGGTTGTCGTACCTCAGTAATATATCAGGATCCAGTCACTGTGAGGAAGCAATTGAATTACAGGGCCCGTTTAACAAGCTAGTAGGGCCCCTTTAACAAGCTAGTCCTACTGGCATTACCAGTGGAGAAAGCATACTTTATTGTGTGACTGGCGAACGAAGGATATGGTCTCGACCAAAAATTACCCTGTTTTATTGGGATGTCGTATGAATTTTAGGAGATACCGAAAACACCTGTGATTACTCATAATTTTGATGTCTAGAAAGCAGGAAATATGGCCCTATCTGCGACATTCCCAATTTTATCATCACCTGAGGAATTAGAAACAGGCTCTAGCAGCGTTAGCTCCTATTGTAGCATGTTTCATTTACTGCATATACTTTACGGAAGGGCAGTTAATAAGAAGAATGAGAACCTGAGGGCAACTCGTTGTTTCTTCTTCTTTTATAGAACTCACATTCTGGATATAGCTCGCAGACTACCCTTTAGTGGACTTTTAGAAATCAATGCCTTTTCGCAATGGATTTCTACACATTATGTACTGGCTTTGAAAAACTATGGACAGTGCTCTAGTTTTCAAATCAGGTTCTTAAGGCCAGGATTTTGCTCTAACACACCGAACTATTTCGTCGTTCTGGGCGTTAAGCCCATTATATATAACACCGTTTGAAATAGTGGTTATTGTTACGGACGGACCTCTCGACAGTTTGAAGAGAAGGACGCCTTATGCGTATACATGTAGACACCTGCTAGATGTGGGCAGGGATTATAGCAAGGATTATATTTTCAAGCGATTAGAAGCCTTTGGCTGAAATGGTGCTTGACATTTACATGGTTAGGTTTCCTATGTCAAAGACTCAGGGAAGACCACCCTGAATGAGTGGTCTACCTCAAGTAGATTAGAGGTAACCCAGTGCCCCTACATGAGGGCAGGGTAGGTGTAGGGAGTAGATAGGAAGGGGAACTATCAAATAGTTCTCTCATGAGACACGGAGGTGTCAACCAGAGAGTAAGCACTCTGGTCACGGCTAATCACGCCAACGTGATAGACACGGAGAACTAGAATGAAACTCAAGAGAGGCCACTACTCTAAGCGTGCTGAATGATGCAGCACGCAAAAGCCGAAGTACGCACAAGGTCCCTCCGCGTACTGTGTAATCAGCACGCGGAGAATTAGTCAGACAGGGGACAGACTTCGTAGGGAACACATCGCTTAGCGTCGATGCGTATTCTTTAGCCGAGTAGATAGAATTAGCAGTAGGGTTAGGAACGACTAGTGATAGGCAATTCTGTGTATTCATGTGTGATTCATTAGCGACCGTTTTGTGCATTTATGTAATGTAAAGAGCCAGTGGCAATAAAATGTGTAATCAATTCCTCTCGTACGACTGACAAATCTTTTTGTGTGGTGCGAGAGAAGTTTATCCCGTAATGCCTGTAGCATCGCTTGATGACTTTTTATATATATATATATATATATATATATATATATATATATATATATATATATATATATATATATATATATATATATATATATATATAAGTTCAGAGAAGGAGCCTCTTTCAGTCTCGACAGATCTAGAGTTACCCGTATTATTCGGCTTAGAACAGAACTGGAGAGAATCTTAGAGGTACAACAATTTTTATCTTAAGGAAATTAACTCAGGAAATACCAGAAGGATACAAATATACCTGCGGCTGTTATTGCTTACAAGGGCTGTAACCCGTCTGGAGAACTATTAAAAGGGACCACGTAAGGCATAGACTGATTATAATATAGATTATACAGTTGTTATAACATCTACTTACATTGCTTGGGTGAAAATTGTCTACAACATAGTTGGAGGCAGATAACGATCAATCTACGTCAACCGACGCAGAATTTCTCGCTATTTTCAACAAGAAAGCAACGGATACGTGTCGGAGGTGAGAGAGAAAATACCGGTAACTCTTACTACTAGTCAGTATAAAGTGCAGATGAAGTCATAAACTAGTCAGGAGTTTTGGTGGAGTTTGACATGAAAGTGAACAAACCCACACCTGTGCAAGTTATACTTTACCAAGTTCCATATGCCAGTATGACTGATTTGAGAGAGGAAATCCAGCAAATGCTCGTACATGGAATCATCATCCTGGTGTTAGCAAAGTTTAAGGATGATATTCTTACTGCTAACGAAATGGTTGAGGAAGCTTTGTATCTTCGTTTAAACGTCTTCAGGAAGTTGGTTTGATTGCAGTAGAACCAGTACTTCATGTAGCAGATCTCAAACGTCCTACTCATCTTTCGAAGGAATGCTGACAACGGTTGAGGGGAAGGCTACACTTCTTTATGGGACGGCAGCATGAGCCCTCAAGGTTATTTCCAGTTGTCTTGGCAAGTAGATAAATTAATGTGGCTCTGAGAAATTATTCTACCATAGCGAGGAGATGTATAACATAAATGGGAAACATAGAGGACAAAATGCATCAGATTGAGTAGGTGGAAAAGTGTGGATGACTGCATCTATTCTCCCCACGTAGAACTGTCTTGGGGAGCCTTGTGACGTAATTGTTTTCATCCATCAGTGGTTTCCAGGAATCGTTGTAAAAAGTGCTAACATATAAGGAGAGACAACCCGGCGGTGCAAAATTACGACGGGAGAAATAATTGAAACTAACTTTGGTTCAAATTCAGGCCATTGATTGGTTGCGTCCCCGGCAAATAAGTTGTGGTTTAACTTCGCTAAGTCCTGTCACTCGCCATGTAATCTTCCAGTTAGCGTGCCCCTCCGTGGGTTAGTGGAGGTATTTGTATCGCCCATTATCCTCCCTGCGTTTTTGTGTAAGAATATAAATGTCTTATTTTATGTGTAATGAAAATGCCTTGATGCAACTAGTATCATTGTTGATGTGGATTGTGAAAACTGTGAGATTAACGTATTATTGAAAAGCTGACCTGAGTTTCGCAGTCTGCAAAACTGCCATGTTTGTCCAACCGGTTCTCCTAATGCTTACAATGTCATTTTGCTATGATTAAATTTCCTTATATGCTTTGTGAATATATCTTACTTTCAAATGCATATAAACTGCAAATTGTCTCTGTATTATAACATGTTCTTTCTGAGTGCATATTTTGTACCTCTTTGCAATGCTGCAGAAAATGTTACTATCTGCGTATAACATTCTTTTCAGGCTGAGGAAATGTTCTCGTTAGGCTATAGCTTGACTTCTCGTGCACTTAGGAGTTAATCCTTTGTTTACATCGTTGTAAATGCACACATGTATGATCGTCTTGTAATTTCTTTCATAAATGATGTGATGGGATTGCCATGTTTTGTGATATACATTCTCAAGTGATAGGAACGAAAAAATGTGCCAAATAATCAAGTGTCTTGCGGGATGTGCCTTCTCCGTCCGCATTGCACCATGGTTGTCGGTGCCTTGGCAAATAATTTATGCTCAGGAATTTACCAACAACATTCTTAATGCGTGCCTTACTACAAACGTTGTTCTTGAAAACAGGGCACTTCTTAGGCTCTCAGAATTTGGTGGGTGATAGAACCGCGTTCACTAATACCACTGCTTCTAATGGTCAGGTGGGACGAGGACCAGCTGTTCTTGTATTATAACTTGATGAGTTGGAGGAATATCCAAGGTATGGTCCCTACATTATTATTATTATCATATGAAAGAATTCACATGTTTTCTCTGATATGAGTGTTATATATATATTCTGTTCGTGATTGTTACTGCTGGAGTAGATATTATAATTTCACCCCAGTTGGGACAGACACATGATGATGATGATGATGATGATGATGATGATGATGATGATGATGATGATGATGATGATGATGATGATGATGATGATGATGATGATGATGATGATGATGAGATGATGATGATGAAGAGGCATTTGTATACGTATGTACACTAAGAAAGAGGAGGTGACCGGTTTGGTCATTTGCCATTTACCATTCGTCAGTGTCATTTACATATTGCAGTTGCAGTTGTGGACAAGAGAGAGGAAAATATTTCCCTGAAGTGTATATCTCATGATGTCTTCGTCCTATCTTGATGTGGTATATTATCAGGATGATTGGAGGGTTAGGATGTGTCTAACTCCTCAGGAGGCCCCAGTGACAGTCTCGAATTGGTGTGCACATTGAGTGGATACCTCACTCACTTTTCAGTTTAACAAAACTCCACAGGCAGAGACGAAGGATGAGAAAATGGAAACACCCTCCTCACTTCTCCCCTTTTGTTTCCTTTATTTTTATTATGGTACGATATTAACAAGGACATTGGTTTTATTACTAATGTATCTTGACAATGTTGTTTTCTTCTTTATGTAGGCGCTGGAAGGATGCGGGTGGAGTATTGGCCGTGGATTTACAGTCAACACACTTATATTTAGAGGCAGGAAACTGGGATATCAGCCGGTTTATGGGTTTACCTTACGGAGTTTTGAGTGTGCTAATGTATACTGCCGCACGCACTGGATAGTTATGTCAGCACCTGGGTACTCGTATGGATTATGACCAAGTTGTAATGTCAATTCCCTATATCTGGGAGCCTCTGGACAGCGTTCATCATTAGAGTGTCTGTAAGGGCACGAGGATTTGCCTTTCCTGTATGGATACAGAATGATAACCTAATTAAGAACTTACCGCCGGTTGTCACGTTCAAATGGCCTATACAAGAGGCTAATGGATAGTCCAGGTTGTACCAGCATTATACGGTATGGATTAACTGACCACTTTGCGGACTCCCAGCTTTCTTTGTGCACATTCATCCATCATATCCCAGACATGGTCAGGCAAGCTCTATACCCACTCCAGGGCATTTCAGTCGTGTGTTCAGGTAAAAAAAAAGTTATATCCTACATCCTTATCCAGAAAAGGACTGGAATGTTATGCCCAATTCAATTTGGCTCTGTCAGAAAACACTATGGAGAATGCGATTTCCTTCCTCATCCAAAGATGTACTGAAAGGTTCTGTGCCTGGTCCTGGTTGAATCAATCACATGGACAGCTGGAGACTTACACATCACTCTGTTACATCACGCCGGAATGCCTCTAACTCATCTCCTTAGCAGCTGTGACTTAGTGGATTATATTCTTGGTGGATATTATAATGGAATATTTCTTCATGCTTTTAGTCGTGAATATATCTAGTATTCTATTGGATTACCCATTTGCGTGTACAATTCCAAATTCCCCTGATAAGTGGGAATATATTCCAGCTGTTTCTGGATTGTACCGATTCGGATTATGGCCCGACATTTTGGATGGATTCGTGAGGAAGCAGGAGTTATCAGCAGTCACATAGGACAGTTCCTGAGGCAAAACTGATTAGATAGATTTTCTTTATCTATGTCTTTGTATGGATTAGTTTTCATTTGGTTTGTTTTGTGTGTGACACGTGTTGTTTGTTGTGAACCTTTTAGGATTTTTGGGGAAACATGTTCTGTTTTTCTGAATTATGTTAATTAGATGGATATGATAATATAAGTCATGCGAAAAAAAAGAAAATTTCATCTCAATCGGATGTACCGTTATCGAACGCATCCAATACATAGCTACATACACACCCACATACACTCTGTTTTATAGATATAGATTTATGGTTGCCGTTTTTGTCTAACAGTGATTTTTCCCATCTGTTATGTAATAAAGTGATTCATTGTGATGTTTTCTCTAACAGTGGTTGTTCCCATCTGTTATATACGTAAAGTATACATTGTTACGTGACCAATCTGGTTGTTATGTATACACAGTACGCCCTGTTATGTGATAAAATTGCTTGTTATGTACTACAGTTGTTGTATATGACAATTGATATCTGTCACTATTTAAATAAATGTGGGAGATCAAAGGTAGGCTGGAGACATACGCATAGAAAACCTTCTATGTGCAGTGAGTAGATCCTCTGTTTTCTATGGTAAAATTCCCAGATCTCTCTGCCTTCTACAGGAACCAGTTCTTCTATCTTGGTATTGAACTTGTACCCTTTTCTGCCTTGTTCAGTGCTTGGGAGTTCTTGAGCCATTATATGGTTTCCTCAAAAAGGCTGTTTGGGAACGAGACCCCATTCCATCCGGAATATCCCTAGCAAACTTAGCCTTATTCTCATTTGTGATCTTTACATCTCTCTCTCTCTCTCTCTCTCTCTCTCTCTCTCTCTCTCTCTCTCTCTCTCTCTCTCTCTCTCTCACACACACACACACACACACACACACACACACACACACATTCATTCAGTAGCATGTCCTTTGCAGAACCTCACCCCCATAACAACCTTCCGGAAAACCTCTCGATCATAAGCAAGATGTCCCGAGTCCGATACACCCATCTGGAGACCATCCGCCATTTCATGCACCCATCTTCTCTTTGGCCTTCCTCTTCCTCTCTTCCCAGGCATATACCCCTCCATTATTGTTCTCTCCAAACTTTAGTGACGTTTCAAGTAAAGAAAAATATATTTCAATTTTCTTTGTTTTATCGTCTTTAATAGCCATCCTTCTTCAATATTCAGCTCTTGGAGAATGGATGCATTTGTTCTATTCGTTTCTTTACCCAATATATTCTTAGAACTCGTCTATAACATTTATATTCAAATGCATTTATGCGCTGTTCAGCTTGTTTAGTAAGTGTCCAGGTCTCAAAGGCGTATGTTGCAATGGGAAAGATGCATGCTCTTAAAAATCTAATTTTTGTAGTTCTATCTGTCCCACTCCATAATGTATTCAGGTGTTTTAGTCTTTGAAGAGCAATTGATAGTCGTCGTTTAATTTCTTTCATTGTGTCACCATTGTTGGTAATCAATGACCCAAGATATTCAAAATTTTCCACCACCACCAATTTTTCCTAATTGTCATATATTTCTTTCTCCATGGTAGTTTTATCTTTTTGCATCATCTTTGTTTATTATATGTTAAGATGTACGTTGCGATTTTCACTATTCAACTGGGTTGAGGCTATTAGGTTTTCTATACCATGCTGTGTTGTGGATGGCAATACTGTATTATCAGCATACCGAATCTCTGGTATGTCATGACCACCGATATTTAGGGCATCATATAGCTATGTATATATATGCATATAGATATGTTTATATCATCTCTTACATTTCTAATTATATTTTCGGTGTACAGGTTAAACAAATAGGGGGACAGCACACATCCTTGAAGGACTCTTTGCTTGATATCAAACCAGTCTGATGTCTCGCCATCTATTCTAATCGCTGCTTGTTGGTTTAGATAGAGCATTCTTATGAAATGTATTACGTCATGGAAAGCCCATATTTCTCACGATTTCCCAAAGTTTCTAATGTTGTACACAGTCAAGTGCCTTTGAATAATCCACAAAACATGAGAATAGGTTTACATTAAATTCGCTGCACTTCTCTATTATTAAACGCATGTTGAGAATGTGATATCTTGTTCCTTTTACTTGTCTAAATCCAGCTTGGACCACGTTAATTTCTTCTTCCATTTTCTTACATTTACATTTACTTTCCATTATGATTTTTAATAGAATTTTACCTGCATGGCTGATCAGAGCAACAGTTCTATAGTTGCTACATAATTTCAGGTTGCCCTTATTTGGTATTGGAAAGAAGATAGTTCTCTTCCAATCTTTTGGCCAAATACCATATTTCCATATCTTTTTTACATAATGCATGATAGATTTGTATGCTTTCTTCCCCTCCCGCTTTAATTAGTTCAGCTGGTATATCATCACACCCAAGTGATTTACCATTCTTCAGGTTCTTTATTGCCATGCAATTTCATCTAATGAGGGTTCAGGTTCTGTCTCTGCTGTCATTGGCTCATGTATTTCATTCATATCCTCAATGTCACTCATATCATACATTCCACTGTAGGACTCCTGCCATCGTTCTAGAATTTATCTAGATTCTGTTAAGGTATTTCCCATCTGGTCACAGATAACATTCAATTGAGGTTGAAAATTTCTTGTCAATAACTTCATTTCTTTGAACATATCGTAATCTCTCCCAGTCTTATGATATTGCTCTATTCTGGTACAGCAATATTGTATATATTGGTTTTTCTCCTTTCGTGTATTCTTTCTTATTTCTCGAGTTAAAGATTTATACTTCATCCTGCAGTTATCGGATTCATCTCCTTTCTGTTTCAGCCCCCTTGGTTGTTTTATTAATTCTAACGTGTCCGATGTAATTCATGGCTTAAGTTGCTTTTTCTTGGTCGGAATTAAATCTTTGGCTGCAGTTATCAAGATATCTCTAGCTTGTACTGCCAGTCCATCAGGTGTCATTTCCACTTGTACAGACATCAAGGCCCCAAAACGATTCCTAACTTCTACATTGTATGCATCTGGTATTTTTGTGAGATCAAAACGAAGTGGCCTTGGTTCTCGGGTAAGCTCTTTGAGTTTACATTTCAGATCTGCTTCTAATAACTGATGATCTGTATCACAGTCTGCACTTCGTATGGTTTTTATAGATGTTATACCTGATCTCCATCTTCTTTATATTAAAATATAATCTATCTGATTTTTGGTAATACTGTCCGGGGACTTCCACGTGAAGAGTCTTCTTGGGTGCTGTTTAAAAAGTGTGTTGGCTATCGTTAACTCATTTTCTGTGCAAAATTCAATTAATTTGTCACCTGCATCATTTCTATTTCCCAATCCAAATTTTTCCAAAACGTGCCTCTCATTTTCAGCTCTTCCTGTACCTACTTTTGCATTACAATCTCCCATTATTATTGCTATATCAATGCGACCAATCTTATTTAATTTATATTGCAGTGTGTTGTAAACATCTTCAATGTCGTCCTCCTCTGCTATTGAAGAAGGTGCATATATCTGTATGAGAGTTGTATTTTTTTTTTTTTTTTTTTAAGTCTAATAGTGAAGATTCTATCACTAACTGGGTTATATCCCATTAAAGCTTTTGCAGTTGTTTTATCTATTTAAAAAAACGCCACTCCATTCTGGCCTCCGACGTCTTTACCAGAATAAATGAAATGACTTTCATTTTCAGTTGTAAAATGTCCCTTGCCTCTCCACTAATTCCTAAATTTTGAATATTTAACCTCTCAATCTCATTACATACTTCTTTACTTTTCCTCTCTAACAGACTTCTCACACTCCACGTTCCTATTCTCACTCTGTTTCTTTGTCTGACACAGGGAATTTCCTTGTTAACACAGTCAAGATTAACTAGGTCATCACGATTACTAATACTGGTCCCTGTGTCACACTCTTCCCCAGTGTTATCTGATCTGCCTGGCCTCGGGGTCTGGCCACCAGATCTCTTTCTTCTTATGTATTTTTTCATGGTTATTATGGTTTCTTGGCAAGTTTTGCAGAAGGTAGTTTGCCATTGCTTTCCTTCTGGGCAGTGACTGTACTAGTCGGTGGCCATAGCCATTGTCTCTACTGATGAATATAATGGATATAAGGGGCGTTCATTAAAATCCGTTCGTGCCACACCGCGCGTAATTGCGTACGTTGAACATGTTCGTCATGTGATAAGTACTGACCAATGAATAAAAGAGCACGCGCTTATCGTCCCATGGTGCATAGGTTCTTTTTGTTACCGTTGAGAAAATGGCCGGGTTGATCCAAAATCGTCCAATGAAACTCAAAGAGCTGTGATTCAGTTTCTTTTATTTTAAAGATGTCGACCAGTGGACATTCATCGAAGAATGCAGGCAGCGTACTGTAACAAATGTGTGTCGAAGACAACGGTGACAGACTGGGCACGAATGTTTCGGAAAGGACCTCAGTTCACGACAGATCTTCGACGGTCGGGTCAAGCGCATATTGTTGCAACAGAAAAAGAAACCATCGCTAAAATTTATGCAGTAGTACAGATGAACCGTTGTCGAGGCATACGTTCGCTAGCGAAAGAATTTGATGTGTCAATTGGGACAATTCAAAAGTCGTTCGTAAGAAACTGCGATATCGGAAGGAGTGTTCACAGTGGGTACCACGGATGTTGACCGACCACCAAAAAGAGGAACGCATGGGATGGTGTTTGAATTATTTGCTGCGTTACAGAGTCGAGGGTGATGCATTTCTTTTCCGCATAGTAGGCGATGAATCATGGTGTCACCACTTTGAGCCGAGCAGCAAAAGAGAGAGCATGCGATGGAAGCATGCTGGATCACCAAAAACCAAAAAATTCAAGTTACAGGTTTCTGCTGGTAAGGTTAGGCTGAGCGCACATTTTTTTTTTTTTTTTGACCATGAAGGGCCGACGTTAAAGAACCTGGTGTCAACGTCAACTCCACCCACTACTTGCAAACACTAGAAAAGCTGCAAAAAGCCATCAAGAATAAACGACCCGGCATGCTTTCTCGTGGTGTGATTTTATTGCACGATAATGCTCGTCCAAATGTCGCAAAGATTGTGCAGGAAGCATTAGCAAGGAAGAAGTGGGAAATCCTGCAATATCCAGCCTAAAGTCATGATTTTTCACCATGTGATTTTCATTTGTTGGGACCTCTGAAAAAAGCTCTCAAGGTGCAACGATTTCACACAGATGCAGACGTAATGAACGCGGTAAACATTAGGTTCAGTGAGCTACCACAATCCTTTTTTGCGGACGGCATTCGCCGCCTACCTAAGCAATGGGATGCTTGCCTGAATGCCTACGGCGGTATCTTCTGACCAACCCATGGTGCATAATTCATTCAAAATGAATGCTTTGTTTAATTCTACCACATCTTTTAATGTTTCTTTCATGCTTTTGTAATAAAGCCATTGTAACGGGTTTTTAAAAGAACGTCCCTAGTCCTCTAAAAGTACTGGAGAGTTTTGGTCAAAGACCATAACTTTAGGAAGGGAAAATCCCAACTGCACCTCCCCGCGGTAGTGGATGGGAAACACATCAAGGTGTAGCTAACATAGCTCTGGGGACCGAGTATCCACCGGAATAAGTGGACAACGTCTGCAGCTGAGCAGAGCAGAGCACTCACTTGTCCTTACAGTTGGAAATGGCTGTCAAAGGCAGAGGTGAAAGACCACTGTGTGGATGTGGAAGGCAAGGGGAAACCACCACATTATCTTCCCAAATCTTCATGGCAAAACATATATCAGTGTTAGTGAACGACGTTAATGGCTGTCTCAGGACATCCTCGTCTGGTAGGGACAGTCATGAGCCACATGTGACACCAGACCGCCATCCAGCTACTGATGGCAAAATCATAAATAAAATAAGTAAATTTAGAGTAGGAACATGGAATGTTAGGAAATTAAATGAGCAAGGAAAGTTGAACAATGGTCTAAGAGAGCTGGATAGCATGAAAATGAATATACTAGGCGTTAATGAGGTGTGATGGGAGGGATCGGGCAAAATTATAGCTGACAACCACACAATAATTTATTCTGGAGGGGATACACATGAAAAAATTATAGGAATAATATTTGACGAAAAACAGCCAAGTCACTTAATGGATACTGGTGTATTTCAGATAGAGTTATTATGATCAAAATCAAAGGCAAACCTATAGATATAAATATTATATACACTCATATGCACAAACAACATGCAGTAGTGATGAATAAATACAACACTTTTACGACAAAATAGAAATGGCGATGGCTCAAATTGGATCACAGGAAATAAAAATAATACTCTGAGATTTTAATGCAAAGATAGGAAAGGGGAAAATGGAGGATGTAGTGGGGAATTAGCCGGCTCACCGGGCCTAGGGGTGTAACATCTTTCTCCGTGATCCCGTGTACTCTCGTAAGTGGCGTGACGTACAGCAAGAATCTGTAGGGGTTCTGGCCGCGGCCGTGACTTACAGGATATATGAGCCCGTCGCTCAGAAAGCAATGGCAAACTTCTGAGCGTAATCTTGCCAAGAATTCAACAATCAGCTGAAAGATGCTGATGTTGACAGCGGTGTACTGTAGAGGATATGCGAAAAAATAATGGGGAATTATAGTTTAGGTATAAGAAATGAAAGAAGGGAAAAGCTAACAGAATGAGCAAATATCAATGATATAATAATTGGAAACACATGGTTTATACACCATAAAAGACGACTATACACATGGAAAAGCCCTGATAAGAAAATTCGCAACCAAATTGACTACATACTAATTAATAAAATATTTATAAATGCTTTAATTACTGTAAAGACAATGCCTGGTGCTGACTGTATTAGTGATCATGTACCACTATGTGGAAAAATAAAAGTAAGATTAAAGAGAGGAAAAAATTGTTAGGAACATAAGACTTAATAAAGAGGTTCTGAAAGTAGATAAAGAAATTCAAGAACAATACAGAGTGACTGTGAAAAATAGGTACAATGCAATAGCCAAAATACTGAGTATAAATGAACAATGGGAAATGTTAAGGGACTCCATTCATCAAACTAGCAAAGTAATATTACCGGAGAGAAGCCAAATAGCTAAGAAAAAATGGATGAATGAAGAAATCTTAATGCTGATGGACAAAAGAAAACAGAGTAAAAATGATAAACAAGAATACGCTAAGATAAATAAAGTATTAAAAGATAAATATGGGAACAAAAAAACAAACTGGAATTAGATACCATTAAAGATACAAAAAAATATGCACAGGCTCACGAGAAGAAAAATAAGAATAAATACAGGGTGTTTGAAATCAAAAACAGGAAATATATTATTGGAGGAAGGTGCTATAATGAAGAGGTGGAATGAGTATATAAGAGAATTATATGATGGATAAAGGGACGAATTAACAGAGGAAAGTAACTTAGAAGACCCACCTATTCTAAAAGAAGAAATTGCTGAAGTAAGGAAACATACGAAGAAAGGAAAAACGGCTGGGCCAGATGAAATCACATTAGAATAATTAGAAGTATTGGGAGAATTTGGAGTAGATATATTAACCAAAATGTTGAATGATATTTACAGCAGTGGATATTTACCCAGTGATATGCTGAAATCTGTATAAAGCTATACCAAAAATACCAGGACCAATCTAATGTGAAGATTTTCGTACAATTAACCTCATAAACCACATCACATATTGAAAAGAACCAGAAAGACAATACAAGAGGAAATTAGTGAAGAAGAGTATGGATTTATGGTTGGAAAGGGCACAAACAATGCAATATATACATTACGGACATTAATAGAAAGGTCAATAGAAAAACAGAAAGACGTATATTTGTGCTTCACAGATTATACTAAGGCTTTTGCTAAAGTAAAACATGATGAACTGATTAAAATGTTTGAAGATATCAACATTGATGGGAAAGATTTAAGAATAATAAAGAATATTTACTGGAACCAAGTAGCAGCAATTAAAATGGGAAATAAAGAGGGTAGTTACGAAAACATAAAGCTAGGAGTACGACAGGCGTGTGTCTTGTCACCAGATCTCTTCTCCCTAAATAGCGAAGTAATAATGAGAGAGATCAAAGAGATGCCAGGAATACTAGTTGGAGGTTATAATATAAATAATATACGCTATGCAGATGACACAGTATTGGTAGCGGATAAATCAACAGACCTACAACAATTCTTGTACACTGTAGTAACAGAGAGTGCAAGGAAAGGACTCTCCTTGAATATCAAGAAAACAGTAACAATGG
This sequence comes from Cepaea nemoralis, assembly GCA_014155875.1. Lineage (NCBI taxonomy): Eukaryota > Metazoa > Mollusca > Gastropoda > Stylommatophora > Helicidae > Cepaea > Cepaea nemoralis. The sequence goes on along the minus strand of JACEFZ010010959.1, from coordinate 463,432 downwards.
TGATATCAAAGAAAATGGTGACACAAAAATGTGACATAGAAATAGAAGGAAAATTATTAACCAGGTGGATAATTTTAGATACTTAGGGGCATTTATAACGCCAGATGGAAGATGTACAACAGAGATTAAGAGCAGAATAGGGCAAGCAAAAGCCGCATTTCAGAAAATGAAGAGTATCTTATGCAATAAGTTACTATCACTGAATGTAAGAAAGAGAGTGCTGAAATGCTATGTAGAACCAGGTTTGCTGTATGGCAGTGAATCTTGGAATGTAAATGAACAAAGTAAGAAGAAATTATAAGCCACAGAGATGTGGTTCCTGAGACGAATGTTGCGAATCCCTTGGACTGCCAGAGTAACTAACGACTGCCTGAAACAGGCTAACGAAACTAGAACATTATACACAACAATAAGAAAGAGACAAGCATCTTTCTTCGGTCATGTGATGAGAAGAGAGGCATTGGAGAACATCGTGACAACTGGAAAGATCGAGAGGAAAAGAAGCAGAGGGAGACCAAGAGAAATGATGCTTGATGGATTGAGACGGTGGCATGGAGGAATATCAGCAGCAGAGTTGATCCAGAACACCAAAGACCAAGATATGTGAAGTGCCAGGAACGCCTGCGCCAGCTTGCAGGGCACTTGAAGATGATGATGATGATGATGATATATATATATACACACACTCAACATTAAGAGTTGAACTGAGACAAGAAATGAGATCACATCAATTGGGACATGTGCATAAGTACTCCATCCTCAGCCAGCGAAGAGTCCCAATACTAATAGTACCACTTGTAGTCTGATCCTTCGGAACTTTCCTCGGAGTACTGATTGCCGGCCAGATCTTCTGGTCACCTCTGCCGTTTCATATATCGTGGGATATGATGATTTATCATCCACGCTATACACCTGACGACATCTGCTTTATAATGCATCTCCAGCTTTTAAGTACACTTTCTCCTGCATTATCACACTCGACAGACGGTGCAGAGAGCAGAACCCTGCCGCTGTCAATGCAGAGGTCAACGCGCTCATCTATGAACACTCAGATAGCCCCGAAGTGCTCATCTATACAGATGGATCTGTTGTAAAGCAGCAAAGAAGTGCGTGGGCATTTACAGCCCGTTCAGCGGGCGGAACCGTTCAAGAATCCAGTGGTGCCCACTCTATGACCATGAGCAGCATGACGATGGAGGTGATGGCAGTTACACAGGCTTTCATATGGCTGGAATCACAGCATTATACCAACGTGTGTGTACTAAGTGATTCAATGAGCATGATTCAGAAGTTTGAAGCTGGATCTGTACGTAGACAGCGGACTGAGTCGCTGCGGAAGTCTGTTGTCCGTAAAGTCACCTTCATCGTCGTCCCGGGACATGCGGAAGTCGAGGGAAATGAACGAGCTGATAAACTGGCTGGCTCTGCACCCCCTGTAGATGGCCAGCCCATGGATCGTGCCGATGTTATTAACGTCCTCAAAGATATGGCGAGAACAGAGGTCTTTGACGTCAGTGAATCCACATCGCTGTACAGGATGAAAGACTTGGGAGTAAGAATCGGCACGGCCAGAAGCGAGAGGTACATCGGGAAAACAAGGCGCCTCGTCAACCAACACAGAGCTGGCACTATTAGCCACCGGACGCTGATGCATATGCTGGGGGAAGGATCTGAGCACCTATGGACATGTCCGGAGTGCAATGAAGACACCCCAATTGATAACTGATAACTGAACTGAATGCATCAATACACCACGCAACTGTGCAGCCCCAGTCAATCTGTCCGCTTGCTCATTTCCTGGGGAAAAGATCCAACAGATGCTTCTTATCTTTTTTTTTAACTGAAGCTAGCCACTCTGCGCAAAGCAAGCCCGTGAGTCCGTTACAATCAAAACATGTGTGATATTTGTCCTCCAGCCAACCGAACCCATCTGTCACAACCTCCACCTCCATTCTTAGACTAGATGCCACGGTATCATATGCCTAGATTTCCTGTAATAGACTTTTCTCTAGAAGTAAACAAAGACATATACCATTGCTTGACTACACAAAGTCTTAGGATAAAGTATGAGTGGAGGTGAGGTGGGGGGGGGGGGGGGTAGGACAGGAGGAGGAAAAAAGAAGAGAGAGTAGGATAAGAAGAGGAGAAAGAAGGAGGAGGTGGTGGAGGGATGTTAGTTGAGGAGGAATCAGAGAAAAGGGAGAATGAGGAGGTTAGGGGGAAAGATGGGGAGAAGTAAGAGAGTAGCGGAAGGAAGAAGACGGATCACATGAACAGACATCCAGAAGAAAATCACCTGTGTAGTAGATGCCACAATTGTTTGTGCCACCACAGGCCTGCGTTTTGTTTCCATTACATGGCGTGGAACAGCGTGCTTCCTCGACCTCCGTTAGTCCTCGTAATACGTTAATGCACCAGCACTGGTCTCCTAACTTAACACACAATTAGATTAATGTATTGTTACTCATTCTATGGCATAGCAAGAACGAGAAGAAGATAATGACAAAGAATTCGATTCCAGATGACTCGCTAAACAAGAGAAATGTGTGGGGCATTAGGCACACCAAGCATATTGAAATAACAATATGCAGATTTTACGATAAAATAAAGTCATCTGGAGTTAAGAGAGAATTACAGAAGTGCTATAAAAATCTTACTTCTTACAATTTTTTTTTAACGTTGCATATTCCTTACAGGACGTTGCAATCAACACCGGCAGTCTATCAGCTGCTGTTGATGTACTAGGGAAGTTTTACATTCAGTAGTTTGCCATTGCTTTCTGAACGACCGGCTCACATACTCCAGTAAGTTACCAGAGCGGCGCGAACAACTGCCGATTCTCGCAGCTGCTGTTTTCCCCACGTGGATATACGGGATTACGAACAATGTCGCTAACTCCTTGGCCAGGGAGACCGGTAATTCTTCTTGCAATAGCACTTACGAATTTTGTCTAAATTGTTCAATAACATTACACACACGCACACGAGCAGACACACACACACACACACACACACACACACACACACACACACATACACAGAGAGAGAGAGAGAGAGAGAGAGAGAGAGAGAGAGAGAGACACAGACAGACAGACAGACAGACAGACAGACAGACAGACAGACAGACAGACAGACAGACAGACAGACAGACAGACAGACAGACAGACAGAAGAAATAACAGAAATAGAAATATATTAGATGCAAGGGCAGTGCCCAACTTAAGTGTAAACACAAACCATAAAGCAGTTATTACCTAAATAAGAACCAGCAGAAGATGAAAGCAAAGATCTGGCGAATACATGCTATACGAATTAGTAAAAAAAAAATCTCAAAAACAAAGCAGAGAGAAAAATTTATGAGAAAGAACTAAATGAAATCTTTGTAACACTATCTACAGAATGGGAAGCAGTGGAAGAAGAATAGGAGATGTTCAAATCAAGCATTTTAAATCTGCCAAAACAACATGTTTAACCACATACACAAAAACGCAAAACACGGATAAAGAAAATAACAAGTTGGTGGAACACCGAGGTAAAGAAAGCTGTAATCCACAAAAAGTAACAAAAAGAATTAAAAAGTGGGTATAGAGCAAACAGGATCGTGACTATATAGAAAATAGACTAGCAAGAAGACACGCGAACATAATACTAAAGAGAGAAAAAGGAAAAACAAAACAAAACAGGGAGGATTATGGAGAAACCCTAAATAAAAACTACAAGGAGGAAACTAGAAACTTCAACAAAAGTATCAATGCATTGAGAACTAGAGCAGACCCCTTTGATCCAGCGGAAATAATTTACAGCAAAGAGGAGAACCATAATTGTACATATACAAATCCTATAAAGATGGAGGCAGTACTGCGAACAAGTTCTCAACATTCCATCAGACACCACAGGAATTCAAGAAACTGACACAGATACCATCGAAGAATCATAGCCAGAAATACTGAAAGAAGGGATGCTTCCGATCAAGATGGCGGCGGACGGTTGTGTCGCTTTGAGACTGTTCCATTTTTCGCGTATGAGATGGATTGTTTCATCTCTTGCGTGTAGTTTATGTGCCAGGATGTAAAACCAGGAGTTTCTTCTCAAGATCTGCGTCGATGCTACGGAGTTCGTTCATTGAGCGAAGCAATCCTTGAGTGAATTTTCGCAGCGTGTGTGTCTCAGTGGTGATGGTTTTTCACAATGGCGGAACAACGTTTGTGCTCCGTGCGTTTAACAAGGCGTCGTGGACAGTCGGTGGCCGCAAACGGCAAGTAATACGAGGGGGTGGGTGGAGAGGGGCCAAGACGTTTTAGACTGAAGTGTGAACGTCTGGGACTCATGAATACCCGCATTCTTTACTGGAACTGTGCCAGCGTAGAACAACGGGGCCGTATTATAGAAAACGTGGTTTACAAGAACGACATCGTAGCACTCCAGGAGACGAGACTGGATGATCAGTTACTTCAAATTGCCGGCTTCAAATGCTTCTACAACAGGCGACATCTGGGAAAGGCGTTTCTCATTCGCGACAGCTTGGTGGCGTCGGAGCTAGACATGTCCAGATGGGACAATGACGACATACAAATACAGGCGGTAAGAGTTCAGTCCGGTCTACCATTCGTGTTGGTTAATGTTTATGCCCGAAACGCGAGTGTGGATTCCCAGAAGTGGCAGTGCTTAAGTGACATATTAGGTCACGAGAGAAATGTTATTTATTTTCTGTGGCGATTTCAACGCTAAAGGCAGATCATCGGGAATCATTTCCTCCAACACACAGGGGGAGGAGCTCTAGACTGCACTTGAAACCATTGACCTGGTCCGAATCAACAATGGCTGTGTCACCAGCACAGCAAGCCTTCCAGATGATGAGGGCAGTGCTATTGATCTGGCGCTGGTTTCTCCTTCACTCACTACAGTGTGCAGATGGGTGTCCTAGGGTACCACGGCAGCGACCACCATTGCAAGCCGTCCAGGTGATGAGGACAGTGCTATTGATCTGGCGCTGGTTTCTCCTTCACTCATTACGGTGTGCAGATGGGGTGTCCTATGGTACCACAGCAGCGACCACCCTTGCATTATATTGGTGGAGAAAGGCAGAACCAGGCAGCACAAGTCAACGGTCAAGACTGTCCAGTATGACAGTACAGGACAAGATGTGGTGAGTAAAATAAGGCGCGACAAGCGCAGACAGCTTCAGGGCAGGAAAAATAGCTGGGAGCAGACACCGTGGTGGAATTTTGAGGTAGAGTAGGCCTGAGTGGATAAGCATAGTGCTGTAAGGAAATGGCAAATCGCCAAGAAGAACCGAGTTAACCATCCTAGTTCCTGCATGCACTTAGAAAGAGAGATGCACACAAGTGTAAGCTATTTTTAAAAAAAACTGGTAAAGGTGGTTACAAGGGAAAAATGGGCAGAGGTATGTCAAATAGTAAGCACAGACAAGTCACTGAAATTGTTCTGGCGACTGCATGAGTGGGGTATTCAAGAATAAGAGAATTTCTGACTTCCAAGGTGCTGACCTCATCTGGCAGAGGACTGACATGAACAAGGGCAAAGCCCTCTTCGAACGCTATCTAGAGCAGAGCAACCAAACAGACATGAGTGGCCGAAATCTTGCCAAGGAGGTCACCTCAGACAGGTGCAAAGCCCAGAACCTTTCGGATGATGACACCGCGACAGTGAAAGAAATCAAGGCTGTGCTTCGACGACCAAATAACAGCCCTCCAGGGCCAGATGGAATAAGCTACGACGACATCAATAGGTGCACCGACAACGAGCTAGAGAAACTAGCAGACATGTACAACAACAGTATAGGGAGTGTTAGCATCAAGGAGGAGTGGTTACACGACAATCTGATTAACTTACCGAAGCCTGGCAAAGACCACACAAACATTCAGGGACATCGAGTAATAACCATGCAGAATACAATAGTCAAGCTATAGTGTTATTGAGGGAGAATGTCTTGCACTCGTATGGAGTGTACAGAAGTTTCAGGCATATCTATTTGGCAAGCACTTCACCGTACAATGTGATCACCAACCACTCATGTTTCTAGCAGCATCAAAGAATTTAAATGCACGACTTATGAGGTGGTCTTTGCTTCTTCAACCATATTCGTTCCAGATTGAATACGTTCCTGAGAAGATGAATGTGGGGGCAGACTTCCTGAGTACGACATCCAGTGCCTGATGAATCATGTAATTCAGCTGCAGAAGAGAATACATTGGAGTGAATCACATAGGAGGAGTCTGACAACTGTAAATGCTGAAAACTTAGTTCCGTACCGTAGAACCATCTGGGGTGGGGCTATGTGACATAATAGTCGTCATCATTCTACAGGAAGTCAACAATTGCACACCGAGCAGAAGGAAAAGGATACACTTTAACGCACAGATAACGCATAACACCAACTTGACACCGAAAGATGGACACATGCCAGCTATATTTAGGATTAACAGCGTCTACACTAGAGAGAATCATTGGACGAACCCGATCACGTGATTGAAACTCCGGCCCTTCGTCGGCGTTCAATTCGAAACCGCTTACTTCTCCTAACAAGATTCTAGAAGACGGTACAGTCCCTTAGTGATGGCCCGGTTTTTCAAAAGTATGTGTAGTTTGGCCTGAATTCGAGGTAAGCTGGTCAATCCTCCGATCTACCTGGTGCCCAGAAGTGTACAGTAGAGGTTTCCAGTGTTTGTGTGTCGATTTAAGTGTATTATTAATAAAATAAGACCTCTGGAGTGTCAACTTGCTAGCCGCCACTTCTGGCTGAACTGCAACATTCCCCGGGCAGTCTGCGCTCTAACACTTTTTCAAAACTGCTAACTCTGAAGTTCTTCTATACATCTGTTGTCTTTAATGTGTGCATACTACAACATACTATCACAGAAAACTGTAGGAGGTAGAATTCTTAACGCACTCTTATGCATTTCATCAAAAATGCTTAATTTACTATCTGCTATCCAGAAGACAGTTTGTGCACGAACCACTGCCTCGCTTGAAACCTACATGATTTTTGCCTGTACACCATCTAGAGAGCTGAGAGAGGAATTATATCTTTCCTCCCTTCTTTCTGAGTTGAGTTAACAGGGTTTGATAGAATATAGTTGTATATTTATGTGTCAGATTTTCACTTAGACAAGGCACCTATTAACTGCACTGCCTAATAAGGTTACGCTTCACAAATTGCCATTTCGTGACAGTTGGGCCTAGATAATCTGTCCAGACAAGAAGGTGAATCAAACCTCTGTCTATAACCAGCTGTTGGTAGCCAACAGAATGGGATTGATGCGCACTGACTCCAGATGAAGAAGAAGTATAAGAAGAAGAAGTAGGGGAGAATTAGTGGAAGAGGTACATTTTATGTAAACCTCTCACTAATGTGCATTGTTTGTTATCATGATTTTGTATGGATTACATTTTGTAACAAATACACATACGAATTTTCTTTATGTTAGTCATGAACAACAATCAATACTAGGTGAGTTATACTCATACTGACTGATGAAGACTGGAGGGGAAGTTGTTGCAATTTATGAGAACCCCAGTCAACAGAAGTCCACCCACACACAACACAGCACACCACACAACACAACAACAGGTAGTGGGAAGTGATTTGAGAGAAGAAGAAACACTAGTTGGTTAATCTAAGATGTGCAGAGAAACAATTATTCACACCATGCATAACCCAAAATGAGTAGATGAAGATGTTGTATTTGTATGCCATTTATTAAAATGCCATCCTACCATCATCATGGTCTAGTCCTATCAGCTTGACTTAAAATGCTCATGGAACAACATATCATCATTCTGTCAATGTCTGGCTGTACACATCTCAATGAAATCTTGTTATATTTCTGCCTTCCTTATCATCCTTCCTGTACTGTCCTGTTCATTCTTAACTATCGTTGTAAAACAACACATTGGTTGAAATATACAAACCTATATGAATGTTTAAAACAGTGGTGATCTTGGTGGCAGAAATAGAAGAGAGATGTTCCCAAGACTTGAGAAAGTGAGACAACTCAGGCATCTACCAGAGCAAGGGCAGCCTTCAGCTTGACTTAACTGGCAGGTAACTGAACCAACCCATGGACCCAGGCTCCACCCAGTCTCATTGCTCAGAGGTGGCAATTTCTTCTACAAAAACAAATACCACTACCCAGGAGAACAGAAAGCAGAAGAGGCCCAAATATATCAGGCCTTATTAACTGTTTGTGTTTTCAAACAATGAATATAGATACAGTATAACAAAAAAAAAGAGATAATACTTTTTTCCACAGTGATCAGACATTTGTAGTCATACACATATAGATTGATTGTGTGAAAATTGGCAATAGGGAGGGCATATACTCAAATGATTGTATAACTACTAAACATGCATGAAATGTAACATGTGATGTGCTTTCTTAAGCCAAAATCAGGCACAGTCAATAAACACACTAACAGTAGCTATTTCTCTACTTTATTTCCAGTTCAAATGTTTGTTTAAAAACTGTTAAACAAGTTGTTCTTTGTGTGTAATTAAATAATTAACACAATACCAAACACAATGGGAAATGAAAGGGAGAGGGACTGACATCTATTGAAAGAAGATGATCTATTTTCCTACAGCTACTCAAGATCTATGCTATTTCTTCACTTGATCCTGTTTCATGTTGATAAAGTCATTTCAGACTATTCACAGACTGTAAGGGGGCTCAAGAGCTAATAGGATTCTTAGTGAAAAGCATATTCTTATCTTGTATCACTATCTTCAACGGGACCACCACCTAGACAAAAACCCGAGTCTGAGATATTCAAGGTTCATATTCTTGACTATTGAACAATAGAGGGGAATGGGGCCTAGCTTCTATGACTAGAATATGGGTGATGCACACAAGTGATCCTCATTCCAATCGTAATATATGACAACATATCAATAGTCAATGTTTAAAAAAGCACCCTACAACACAATCTTCTTACCAACTATATGCTACCAATGCCAGACTTGGACAATGACAGACAATGAGAAAAGAAAAATCACAACAGAAATGTGATTCTTGAGAAGAATACTGAATGTATCAACAACAAAAGAGTTAGTTGATATCGTTTTTACAAAACGTAGCAGTCAACCCAAGATTTGTTCGGCTGTTTGTGATCTCTTGGCAAGTATACATTCAGTAGTTTGCCGTTGCTTTCTGAATCACCGGCACCCATACACTTTCATAAAAAACCAACGCAAGGCGGTCTGCTGTCAAATCACCCGCAGCTGTATTTCGAACGCGGTATGCGGGATTTAGAACTGCGTCCGTAACTCTACGCCACGAAATCAGTGAATTCATTCAGAAGAGAGGAAATAAGAAATGAAGAAATTAGGACTAAACTGGTGGTTATAGCATCACTAGATTTTATCAGAAAACAGCAAGTTTGGGGATGTAACTAGATTACCAAATAACAGTAAAGCACAACAAGCAATGATATACAAACCAAATGGAAGCATAAAAAGAGGCCCGCCATGTAAACGATGGGCAGAGAGAATAGCATGGGAATATTGATACATTGAGCCCATAAACGGACGCTCTCCCTCTGTTTATGTTTCACATCGACACTGCTAGGTACAAGAGGGACAATATGAGATGAGAAGAGAGGAGATAGAAACCAAATTACTCTTTCTTCAACAACAACACCAATACCACCACGACCACGACCACCACCACCAACAACAACAACTACTACTACTACTACTACTACTACTACTACTACTACTACTACTACTACTACTACTACTACTACTACTACTACTACTACTACTACTACTACATTCCATTCCATTCCATTCCATTGGCACCTTGCTGTCTTGACAGACGATAGTTTGTGCTTCAGAAAGGCATATAACTATTACCCATGGCGGTAGCGAATGTGACGGATAAGGCCAATTCGCGCTGTGAATGTTTGTCCACAGTGGGTGCACGTGAACACGTGGTTATTTCCACCATCATGCACCATCTTACGTCTCATACGCTCGGTGTGTGACTTATCTGCAATAATTTTCTCCTTTGTCTTTATTCCATTTCTGATGTTTCCCCTCATTATCCCCTCATTTCTGATCTTTGCCGTCCATGCAACACGATCAGCGGCGACTTGCTCCCAATATGCATTATCAATGCTTGTATCAATCATGTCCCGCTTTCACACATCTTTGTATCGTAGTAGAGGCCGACCCTGAGATCTCTTACCCATCTGTAATTCCAAAAAAGATGTCCTTTGGTATTCTACCATCATCCATCCTCCTAAGATGTTCTATCCATCTAAGACTACGAAGACTGAGCATGGAATAAACCGTCACACAGCCTGATCTTTCCAATACTTCAGTATTTGTGATTTTGTCTTGCCACTTAATACCAAGAATTCTTCGCAGACACCGCATATACAAGCTGTTTAAACGTTTCTCTTGGTGTGAGTAAGTTGTCCAGGCTTCACTGCTGTAATCGTCTGGCGCGATACATGATGATGATAATGTTACCAGTACCAGCATCCCTTGCAGTGCCCTGGGGTACGATGGGAAGCCGCTCTGGAAGCGAGGATAAATAGAGGCGCGTGTCAGTTTCCCGGTCTCTCCAAACCAGACAACCGTGGCCGAAGGAGCGATTATGTAGATCGCTGTTGTATAGAATAGGGAGGCTTTAACCGGCCCTCCCCAGTCACTGGACCAGAGCAGGGAGTCACAAATGCTATAGATTTAACCATGACTGGCTTGTGTGGGCCACACAAGCCAGTCATGGTTAAATCTAGAGGCATTTGTGACTCCCTGCTCTGGTCCAGTGACTGGGGAGGGCTGGTTAAAGCCTCCCTATTTGATCATCTCTACATAATCGCTCCTTCGGCCACGGTTGTCTGGTTTGGAGAGACCGGGAAACTGACACGCGCCTCTATTTATCCTCGCTTCCAGAGCGGCTTCCCATCGTACCCCAGGGCACTGCAAGGGATGCTGGTATTGGTAACATCATCATCATCATCATGCATCGCGCCAGACTATTACACTGCCATAAAGAAGAGTACTAAGGACACAGGCTTGATAGACAAGGACTTTTGTTTTGGCAGTAAACTTCCTGTTCTTCCAGACTCTTTTTCTTAACCTGTTCATTGTTGTTGCTGCCTTGCCAATCCGGAAGTTGATTTCCTGATCTAGGGATAATTTGCTATTTACCACTGATCCTAGATATGTAAAATGGTCTACCATCTCTAGTTCGGCGTCATCAATAAAGATTGATGATACCCCATGTGCACCTTGTGACATAATCTGTGTCTTCTTTTTGATAATTGTTAAACCAAATTCAGAACAAGCAATGGAGAGTGCAGATAGTAGACATTGTAATTCTTCCTCAGAGTGGGTCGTAACTGCAGCATCATCTGCAAAAAGCAACTCTCTGATCAGTACCCTCCTAATTTTGGTCTTGGCCTTCAATCTCTGAGCATTGTAGAGGCCGCCATCTGAGCGTGAGTGAATGTATATACCACCAACTTGATCACGAAAGGCATATTTCAGTAGAAGTGAAAAGTATATTCCAAAGAGGGTGGGAGCTAGTACACAACCTTGCTTAACTCTACTCTTGATTTCAAACTCTTTATACCCTTCATGCCTGTGTGGAACGATTCCACAATGGACAGAAGAGTTGGTGGGCAGCCAATCTTCTTTAGTGCCTTGAACAGACCCTCACGACTGACCAAATCAAATGCCTTTGTGAGGTTGATGAAGGCAATAAACAGTGGTTGATTCTGTTCACGGCATTTTTCTTGCATTTGTTGCAATGAGAATATCATATCAATGGTAGACCGTTCTTACTACTACTACTACTACTACTACTACTACTACTACTACTACTACTACTACTACTACTACTACTACTACTACTACTACTACTACTACTGCTGCTGCTGCTACTACTACTACTACTACTACTACTACTAACTACTATTATTACTACTACTACTACTACTACTGCTGCTGCTGCTGCTGCTGCTGCTTTTACCACTACTTCTGCTACTGTTTTAGTTTCTTCTACCTACCTCCCTTCCAAACTGTTACTGTGTTCTCGCTAAAATAATTATATATTGTATCCCCTTTTTCTCTCCTCACACTGTTGGGTGCAGTTGAGATCTATCTGTGTACTTATTGTCGAATTGTGGTTTAATAAAATATCTGCCAAAACAGAAGCTATGGATAAATGTTATACTAGTCACACATAGCTGGCTCGCCTGGCCTAGTGGTGTAATGCCTTTCTCCGTGATCCCGTTTACTCTCGTGAGTGGCGTGACGTACGGCGAGAATCTGTAGGGATTCTGGCCGGTCGCCCAGAAAGCAATGGCAAACTACTGAGCGTAATCTTGCCAAGAAATCAACAATCAGCTGAAAAATGCTGATGCTGACAGCGATGTCCTGTAAAGGATATGCGAAAAAAAAAAGTCACACATATACCACTGTACCCATAAAACTGCAAATCGCTGACGGAGCTCCCAGCATTCCTTGATGCATACATTCACTGTGTTTCTTTTCCACATATTCACTTTGATGACTGTCTTGTCATTCCAAGATTTATGCAGCTCGAAGCACGCTATATACGCCGACACCCCTGGCTCATGAGCTGTGAAAGAGATAGGAATTATCATATTTGTTACTGTTGAACTCCTCGGGTCATTGAAATGACATGATGTTTAAACTCACGAGCATTCATATGCGATTGCAGAAGACTAGAAAACAAATAGAATCAGACAACTGAAAATGTTTAAAGCTTTCGACAAGACAACCAAAAATGGTTACAGCTGTTGGTAGTTTAAACTGCCATCTCGATTTTGGTTCAAAACGTGCATGCACCTTAAATTAACTAATTGAAGTAATAGATATTATTATAATTTCCGGAATGTCCGGATATTCACATTACTCAAAGAAAACCAAAGGCATGTGCCAAGCTTCTCCATCGATTCGGGTCAGATAATGGGTTACCTTCACACTGAAGTTCGTTTATGCTTCTTGTGTTGTCTTCGAGCAGGGAAAGAATCCCCTGCCAGATTGCTAGGCCAGTCGCAGGTTTAGGACGAAACAATCTGACCAAGGGGAGTCCGTCCTCCCCATGGCTATCATAGCCCCCATTAACCCATGGTTTGCAGGTATTCACCGCGGGGAGTTGGGGCTGACTTGTGTAGTCTGCGGGTTATCGGCAGGCTACTAATTTTCACTTTTCACCTCTCCTTAGAGAGGCTAACCGATTCTTGCCCTCCTGGCAAGGTACAAGAAAAACCTGATGAGATGGGATGATGAGATACTGAAGTTCATTGCAATATACTTCCGGTATTTTCTTTGTTTAAAAATGGGTTACAGTCTAACACGCAATTTCCAGTCCATCGTTTCATAGTCTGTGATTTCGTAAACCCCTGTCTTCAAAATGCAAGATTGCCTTTGCTTCAAGCAGCCTGCTTCTATGTACCAAGAATATGTTATTTATAGAACTATGAATATTGGAAAAATAGTCTACGATTTTGATGTACTGGTGTTATAAGAACTGAAAATAAATTCTGTTGAGTGTTCTGGCTCTTCAAGTTACATTAACCCAACCGAGCAAGGAGGGACACGGACTGGCTCTGGTGGTCAATGATGGCTTACAGCATACGATAATGGATATGAGTGGGTGGGTTCAGGAAAGCAAAGCGGTGCAGGGAATGTAGATTAAAATGGGATTCTTCTTCTTCTTCTTCTTCTTCTTCTTCTTCTTCTTCTTCTTCTTCTTCTTCTATCTTCTTCTTCTTCTTCTTCTTCTTCTTTTCTTCTTCTTCCTTCTTCTTTTTCTACTGGCCACTCCCCATGCAAACCAAGTGTGAAGTGGAAAATATACTATTGGGCGAATGCTTAGGGAATCCCGGATGAGATGGGTTAACAGTTTCATTCAACCTTCTCGAGGAAGCCATTGAATGGCTCCGAACCCCCATCAAGAAGACCAAGATAGAAAATATCCAAGTCCCACACGAAATTTATTAAGTAAAGCGCCTCCCTTGGAAGGCGAGGTGATCATGGAAATCTACCTAAGACACTAGAGAAAAAAAAATTAAAACTCACTCAATTACAAGAATGTGTCCTTGTGTATGAATCCTTCCTCACTAAAATCACAACCCAACTGTAACACAGTATTACATAACAAATGTGAATAACAACTATTGAACAAAACGCCTACAATTTATCAACACCAACTCCAGGTTTCAACCCAACAATATATTGAGAAAAGTGGTAGGTCTCGGGGAAATTTCATGTTTGGCCTGTGAATGTCAATTACCAAACCAATAATTCCAACTCATAGATGACAAATCAGTGTAAAATGTAATATGATTTCCCCCAACATAAAACCAACCAACAAATCGCAAATCATTAACTCAACAAATCTTCGAACCTATTCTTATATCTACTTAATGATAGTAACAGTCACTCATGTTCATATCACATCACTATAGAGTCATATCATAATTAATTATTCTCCCAAATAGCACCGGGAAAAGCTTCTTCCTCTATATCAACTCCCATTTCAGTGATTTGGTTTATGTAAATTCAGCATCACTGTCAACAATCCTGGCTTCACCCTGTTATTTATTTCCATGATGAGATATACTGAGTGGGTCTAACCATTATTGAAAACATATGTTCACTGTATGGCCCAATGAAGCTGAGGCTAGGGGTCAGTCACCAGACTGGGCAGAAGGTAATTCCTCAATCCATCGTGGACGACGAAAAGGATGACGACCCTCCAATACTCTGGGTCATAAGATCCGGAAAAATTCAACTCACATCAACAAGACACTTCAGAAAGACTAGTTTCATGTCACCGAGGTGATCACACAACTCAGTTATATCCTGGAACTCTCTCTCTCTCTCTCTCTCTCTCTCTCTCTCTCTCTCTCTCTCTCTCTCTCTCTCTCTCTCTCTCTCTCTCTCTCTCTCTCTCTCTCTCTCTCTCTCTCTCTACATACTAGAGATTCGGTAGGCTGGTGCAATATTGCTTTCCACAACACAGAATGGTATAGAAAACCTAATAGCCTTAACCCAAATGAATAGTGAAAATCACAACTTATATCTTAACATAGCAAAAACAAAGATAATGCATACAGATAAAGCTACTATGGAGAAAGAAACATATGTTAATGAGGAAAAATTGGAGGTTATGGAAAATTTTGAATATCTTGGGTCATTGATTACCAACAACGGTGACACAATGAAAGAAATTAAACGACGACTATCAATTGCTCTTCAAAGACTAAAACAACTGTATAAATTATGGAGTGGGACAGACAGAACTGCAAAAATTAGATTTTTAAGAGCATGCATCTTTCCCATTGCAACAAGCGCCTGTGAGACCTGGACACTTACTAAACAAGCTGAACAGCGCATAAATGCATTTGAATATAAATGTTAGAGACGAGTTCTAAGAATAACTTGGGTAAAGAAAAGAACAAATGCATCCATACTTCAAGAGCTGAATATTGAAGACGGTTGGCTATTAAACACGATAAAACAAAGGAAATTGAAATATTTTTTGTCACTTGAAACGTCACGCTAGTTTGGAGAGAACAATAATGGAGGGGTATATGCCTGGGAAGAGAGGAAGAGGAAGGCCAAAGAGAAGATGGGTGCAGGATGTGTCGGATGATCTCCAAATGGGTGTATCGGACGAGGTACATCTTGCTTATGATCGAGAGGTTTTCCGGAAGGTTGTTACGGTAGCGGGGTTCTGCAAAGGACATGCTACTGAATGGATGAATATTTATTGCAATGCCAAAGAAATAGGGAGCCTTGGAATGTGATCAACATCGAACAATAAGTATAGTGAGCCACATCACAAAGATTTTGTTAAGAATTGTCATGCAAATAATTAGCAAGAAAGTACAACCCGATATAGAAGAAGAACAAGTGGGTTTGTAGAAGGCAAAGGTACAATTAATGCTGTGCATATTATGAGAACATTAATTCAACGTTCTATAGAAGCAAACATAGACCTACATCTTTGCTTTATGGACTACACAAAGGCTTTTGATAAAGTAAGACATGTCAAAATGATAAAGATGCTTGCAGATCTACAAATTGATGGGAAAGGTCTTAGACTTGTAAAAAACATATATTGAAAACAACAAGTTGCCATAAAGATTGATAATGAAGTAGGTCAATATCAACCTATTAAGAGAGGTGTGAGATAGGGATGTGTAATGTCTCCAGATATGTTTTTACCTGTACAGTGAAAATATTTTTTAGAAATGTACAAGATAAAAAGGAATTATCATTCGGGGACACAATGTCAATAAAATTAGATATGCGGATGACAGCCTCAATTGATTGCAGACAATGAGCAGGATCTGCAACATTTAGTAGATGCGGTTGTTGCACACAGTGAACAACTAGGGTTAGAATTAAACTGTAAGAAAATACAGATTATGGTCGTCACTGGGAAGAAGGAAATACCACAATGTAATATACAAGTAAATGGGAATATTCTTAAACAACTGAATTGCTACAATTATTTCGGAACAGTCATAACATCTGATGGGAGGTGCCTTTAAGAAATTAGAACAAGAATCGCCATGGCGAAGTTAACCTTGTGCAAGATGAAAAACATACTGACTAATAAAAAGATGTCAATTGCAACGAGAAAAGGGGTGTTGAGGTACTACATGTGAAGCGTGGACAATGAGCAAACAAGCTGAAAAACATCTGATGGCTTTGGAGATGTGGTTTCTGGGGAAAACGCAAAGAATACCACGGAAAAACACAAAAACCAGTGACTAAGTCCTACAAGAAACAAATGAAAATCGTACACTGATTAGATAAATTAGACGTAGACAAGTCAAAATGTTTTGGTTTCTTTAGAAAAAAAGAAATAAATTGGATAATTTGATGACAAATGGCAAGATCGATGGGAAGAGAACAAGTGGAAGGCAAAGAAGTATGGATGTCTTGGCCACATGGTACGGTCGAGGCAAGAACACTGAGCTGATCCACGACTCTGGTGATCAAGTGAGATGGCGAATCATGACCGCCTACGCTTATCGGTATGTCACATTATGAATAAATACTCCTATCTATATCTATAAAACAAAGTGTATGTATATGTGTATGTATATATGTATGTATGTAAATATGTATGTCCTTTATTTGTTCGCGAACGGCCCATCAGATTGAGATGAAATTTTCTACACGCCTTCCTTTCATTCCAGAGCTGTCAACTGTCATAGTTTTTTTTTTTCTTCTTCCTCCTCCCTCCTCCCCCTCCCAAAATACGTACGTAAATATATGATGATGATGATGAAAGAATCCCCGAACCAAAACGCTAGGGAAAGGGAAGAAAATGACGTGACTACACAGAATCGTCACACGGCAATCATCATCATCAAGTGCCGTGCCGGCTGGCGTAGGCGTTCATGGCTCTCTGTAGATCTCAGTCTTTGTTTTTTTAATCAACTCTGCTGCTGATATTCCTCCATGCCACGGCAATATCAATAACAATTCTCTTTTTATGTGTAAGGAAGTTATCTACAGTCGTGTAGAAGGGAAGAACTAGACGAGTATGAATTCGGAATGGCGAAACTCTCTCCCCCCTCTCTTCTCCTCCCTCTACCTCCTCCCTCCACCCTTCTCCTCTTCCTCCTCCCTCTCATCCCTCTCCCTCCTACCTCCTCCTTCTCCCTCTTCCTTCTCCCTCTTCCTCTCCCCTTCTCCTCCATCCTCCTCCTCCTACTCCCTCCGCCTCCTCCCCCCTCCTCCCTCATCTTCCCTCCTCCTCCCTCTCCCCCCCTCATCCCTCCCCCCTCCTGCCTCCTCCTCCTCCTCCTGCCTCCTTCTCCCTCTCATCCTCCCTCCTCCTTCTCCCCTTTTTCTTTCCCCCTTCCCTCTTCCTCCTCCTACCTTTCCTCCCTCCCCCTCCTCCCTCCACCCTCCTCCTCCCTTCTCCTCCTCTTCCTCCTCCTTTCCTTCCTCCTCCTCCTCCCTCTACCTCCCCTCCCCTACCTTTTTCCCTCCTCCCTCCTCCTCCCCTTCCACCTCTCTTTCCTTCCTCCCCTCCTCATTCCTCCCTCCTTCCTCTCCCTCCTTCCTCCTCCTCCTCCTTCTTCCCCTCCTCCTCCTCCTCCCTCCTCCTTCCTCCTCCTCCTCTCTCCGCCTCCCTCCTCCTCCTCTTCCCTCTACCTCCTCCCTCCTCCTCCCTTCACATTCTCCTCCCCCTCCTCCTCCTCCCTCCCCCCTCTCCTCCTCCTCCTCCTTCTCCCTCCATCTTCTCCCTCTTCCTCCTCCCTCTTTCCCTTCTCCTCCTTCTCCCTCCTCCCTTCTCCCTCTACCTCCTCCCTCTTCCTTCTCCCTCCGCCTCCTCCCTCCTCCTACTCTCTCCTCCTCCTCCCCTCCTCCTCCTCTCCCTCCTCCTCCCTATCCTCCTCCTGCTCCCTTCTGCTCCTGCGTTCGCCTCCTCCCTCCTTCTCCCTCCTCCTCCCTCTTCCTCCTCCCTCCTCCTCGCCCTCCTCCTCCACCCTACTCCTCCCTCCTCCTCCTAATCCCTCCTCCTCCCTCCTCCTCCCTCCTCCTCCCTCTACCCTCCTCCCCCCTCCTCCCTTCACATTCCTCCTCCTCCCTCTTCCTCCTCCTCCCTCCTCCTCTCTCCTCCTCCCTTCACATTCCTCCTCCTCCCTCCTCCTCCTCCCCATCCTCCTCTTCCCTCCTCCTCCTCCCCCTCCTTCTCCCCTCCTCCTTCTCCCTCTTCCTCCTCCCTCTTCCTTCTCCCTCCGCCTCCTCCCTCCTCCTACTCTCTCCTCCTCCTCCCTCCTCCTCCCTCTCCTCCTCCTGCATGGGCGAAATAGAGAACACACTGAACCGTTCAACAGGGATTCATTGTCAAAGAAATGTGGTTATTAAGACAAACGAAAGTGAGGGAAATGAAATACTTTGGGCGTGTAGAGTCTGGAAAAGATGTATATGGAGGGAGGCCTAACGAGTAAGCGGACAAGAGGAAAACCCAACATGGATGGGTATATCTTATATATAAAAGGCGATCTCCGTCCGTCTGTCTGTCTGTCTATATGTCCCTAATGCGCTCGCGAACGGCCCATCCCATTGAGATGAAATTTTTTACACGTCTTCCTTTCATTCCAGCGCAGCCCACTGTCATATTTTTTTAGTATGAAAGTTTGAAGATTTTATATTTCTTTACACTGTCGCCAACTCTAAGAAGACATGGAACAACCTCAGCCATTATTAAATCTACAGGCATATGCGTTATATTCCTCCTCCTCCTCCTCTCCCCTCCTCCACCTCCTACCCTCTTCCTCTTCTCCTTCCCCCTCCTCCCTCTCCCTCCTCCATCCTCCTCTTCTCTCTTTCTCCTCCTCCTCCTCCTCCCTCCTCCTCCCTCTTCCTCCTCCCAGCTCCTACTCCTCCTTTTTCTTCTTCTTCTGCTGCTGCTGCCGCTGCTTCCATTTACCCAAGTTAATATATTACCAAGTTGGTCTTCGTTTATCTAAGGTTGTTCTAACTGCAACCAATAAATGATTAGACAGACAGACAGACAGACAGACAGACAGACAGACAGACAGACAGATAGACAGACAGACAGACAGACAGACAGACAGACAGACAGTCAGTCGGGAACGGGAACTTATATGACTACTCATATGAATTAAATGAGATGCTCCCCATCAGGGGCTGGGCGAAGCCGGGCCGGATCAGACAGATAGACAGACTGACAGACAGACAGACAGACAGACAGACAGACAGACAGACAGACAGACAGACAGACAGACAGATAGATAGTCGGGAACGGGAACGTGAGCTTATATGACTACTTATATGAATTAAATGAGATGCTCCACACCAGGAGCTGGGCAATGCCGGGCCAGGTCAGACAGACAGACAGACAGACAGACAGACAGACAGACAGACAGACAGACAGACAGACAGACAGACAGACAGTCATTAACGGGAACGGGAACTTATATGACTACTTATATGAATTAAATGAGATGCTCCCCACCAAGGACTGGGCGAAGCCGGGCCGGGTCAGCTAGTGTACATATAAAACCTGGACAATAAGCAGGCACGTTGAAAAGCAGCTAATGACAGTAGTAATTTGGTTTCTGAGGAAAATGCAAAGAATATCATGAACATATTGAAAAAACAAATGAGAAAGCATAGGATACAAATGAACACCGTAAAAATGATTAGGGAAATTAGTCCCCAGACAGTCAAGATGTTTCTGAGGAGAAATAAAATGGGAAAATTAGTGCCAAATGGCAACATTTATGGAAAGATAGCAAGGGAAGATATCGAGATAAATACCTAAATGGTTTGACCACGTAATATTGTCGCGAAACCGAAGTCATCCTCAGACGGGTCAACACATTCCCCACTTCATCTAATCCTGCATGTGGTGTACCACATGTTAATGCATGTGTGGAATTCTCTGCTTTTAAGACGAACTACGACATTCCCTTGGTTTTCGGCTGTGTGGTGAGCTTTTCTAGTCCCGTGGAAAAAAAATGTCGCTTAAAAGTCGACAGGGTCGACTTCATTGCACCGGGTTTTATCCCATATGGCTCGGTCTCTTTCCGCAGCGCGGAAAGCGTCCCACAAAGCACGAACTCCGTAGCTCTAGCGACGACCCACAGGAGTCTCCGAAAAATTTCACTCGTGAACCGAAGGACACGGCCCGGAATCTAACCCACAACCTTCAGAGCCCGAGCCAAACTGCTTGACCACTTCGCCACAGAGACTCCCGTGAAACATAACTCAAATGTATGAATGTGCGTAGATACTTTTGTAATGAGAGTCGTACATTCTGACAGACTTCGAGGACAGTAAACTGCTATTACACCGTGCTGGACATTCTCGGAGGTTTTCGGCGGGTTCCATCATTGAATATGAATACCCCCGGACCCGACCCGAAAGGCGATTCGATAGTCTGTCACTGAGACGAAGAGGCCTCTTCTACTTCCAGCTGTATTATATGCATCTTCTGGGGAAACAGAGAATGATCTACAGCAGAGATCCTTATGAACTTATCCTATCAAATTATGTGGCTGAATAGTTTCTAAATTAAAGGAACCCTTTTACTGTTTGAAATACTCAAGAATAGATGTCTCACCTCCAGTAATCCAGGAGACTGAGACTGGGCTATCAAACCGAAGTACTAGCATGAAGCTTATACTACGATGCTATCTGAAGTAGAAGGTCCCAGTCTAGACTGTGAAGAAGGCCAAGTGGCTCATGAAAGTTGATACTGGCCAGGTTCAATTCCAGATTTTCCAGAAGGCGTCATACAGGATCAGGTGACTGCTATCCTACCACCTGTATCTACATATCTGACACTCAATCGTTTACTGACGTGACTATCGTGGGATGATGAGACTGTCCTCCAGACTATTCTCATCCAAATATCTGTTCATGTCCAAATGTCTGTTTGTCAGAATCTGAATCTCCATTAAAGCTTCTCGATTCGCCTGTTTGTCTATGTGTGTCATTAGTCGTCTGATATGAAGTTTAGCGTCCATGACTCCGTGCCAGAGGCAATTAGTCGAAGGGAGACAAAAGAAATACTATAGCCCGAACAAACACTGGGGATCGAGTCCAGTGTTGTTACAGGTATAATCGGGACTATTATGCAGACCGTAGACAAGACTCTAGTTAGATGCTTACCATGACTACCTACGTTTATCGGCATGACACATTATGAGGATATTCATTCATTCAGTTGCATGTCCCTTGCAGAACGTCATTCCCATAACAACCTTCCGGACAACTTCTCGGTCATAAGCAAGATCTCCCACGTCCGATTCACCCATGTGGAGATCATCTGCCACATCTTGCACCCATCTTCTCTTTGGCCTTCCTATATAAGTAAACATATGGGCATATACCACTCCATTATTGTTTTATGATGATAACGATCTAATAAAACTGTTTTTTCTTGAAATGTAAAGCCAATATGAGTGATACTCGTCACATGAAACTTCGCATGCTTCTTGGTCATGGAAGAAATAGGAATCATGTCTATATAAACAGCGTGTAAAAACAAAGAAAGAAAGAAAGAAAGAAAGAAATTTTTATTCTTGAACCTACCTGCTTTCATTATTAACTCGTATGACTTGACCAAACTATCACCCATAGATTCTACTTCTTTCTGCTTTACTTTATCCATTGCCTCGTCTTTGATATCTTCCAATGCTTTCTGTGTATTGGCGTTCTTACTTTCTCCTTCCGCTTCTGTGTAAATCATGACTATAGTCAAAATAAATAGAAACTTGCACATACTTTGGTTTTGTTATCGAACGTCTAACTACACCCCAAGTTCAGATTATGTAATACAACTAAAATAGTGAAGTTTAATTTCATGCGCACATTTTTAAACAGCATAAATGAATTACGTAATTTTGTTTTCTCTTTTTGTTTTGTCGTTGCTTTATTATCTTTATATCAATACTTCTTTCGTTCATCCAGTAGCAAAACCCTTTGCAGAACTGGCTCCTAGAACAACCTTTCAGAAAACCTATCGGTCATAAGCAAGATGTCCCGTGTCCGACACACCCATCTCGAGATCATCTGCCACATCCAACACCCATCCTTTCTTTGGCTTTCCTCATTCTCTCTTCCTGGGCATATACCACTCCATTATTGTTCTCTCTAAACTTTCATGACGTTTCATGTGACCAAAATATTTCAGTTTTCTTTGTTTTGTCGCCTTTGGAAGCCAACCTTTTCTCAATGTTCAGTTCTTGCTGTATGGATGCATTTGTTCTTTTATGTATCCAAGATATTCTTAGAACCCGTATATAACATTTATATTCAAAGGCATTTATGCCCAGTTCAACTTGTTTAGTAAGTGTCCAGGTTTCACAGGCGTATGTTGCAATAATATCAATCATACAATGTCAATAATACAATGATCCTGGCATGTTCCCAAATGACTGTTGAAATCTTCTAGCTAGTTAGTCGACAGCTTAACCTCAATGCCCATTGAACCATCAGTCCATAAGTGTGAGTTCTCGTATCCACTTCTCGGTATCTTCATCAGCGTTTGGCGGCTGGCGACTGGCGGCTGGTTTGCAGCAGCTAAAAGCATTGATGACCATTTAGGATAATTTTACTTTTTAAAGAAGGATGTGTACTATCCCGTGATTAGCTTTCATTATAACGTGACCATTGTAGCATGATGGAACAGAATTCCCCATTCCCAGCCCGACACATTCATAAAAATACTTTAAGTCGGAACGGTGGCGTTTCCAGATAGAAGGACAAATCTTGGAATAATATGTTCCAGAACGAGTTAGGGGAGGGCAGCGGTATGCGCTTGCTTTTTCATTGGCTAATAAGTAATGAGCCCACGCTGTTTGCTAGCCCACCTTTGAAAATTTGGCAGTTTGAGCCAAGATTCCAACCGGAGCGGTAGCTATTTTGTGATGTGTTGACAAAAATGCCCTTAAAGATTCGATAAAATATTGTTCTCTGGACAACATGTACCACTTTAAAACATACTTTAATGTTGTAGTTGTGCCTAGTGAACGAAAGAGAAGAATATAAGAGTATTTTATGAATAAAATGTGAAAAGTGAAAACAGAACTTCTGTGCGCCAGTATTCTGAATATTGCTTCTTCAACCTTGACATGTCTTTCACGCTGTATACTCCAAGTGCATATCAATCCCTCTGTTGTGACTGGTTGCGTATGCTTGATGAATGTATAGTACACTCATGCAAATTCGCAAACCCAAACCCCTTGTGCATTCTTCATGCCTAGGATGACTGATTCTTAAATCAACTGTACCTTTGCTCTCGCGAGTTAACATATGGCAGTCTGAATTGGAATGAGTGATGTAAACATGTACAAGTTCCTTTGTAAAACGCTGAGAATGTTGGAGTGAGTGAGCTGGTGATTTGATAAGTAGCCTCTCACATTAGTAGAAAGACAGATGCTTCATATCAATATGTAGGCGGGACGTGATGGCACGCCAGAATTGCAAAGTTCATGTGATGGCCTGGTGGCTAGATTACGCTCAAGAGAATACAATTTCTCCCTGAAGTATTACACTATTACCTCTACTGTTGGATGGTTCATATAAACTAGTTCCTAAGAGAACCATAGGTGTGTGAACCTGTGTCTCAGTTGGCTGAATATAATGTATGGCTCATGCAAACTTACAAGGACTAAACATGTTTTCCACATATGTGCTTTGGTGCATATGAGAACAATTGCTATGCAATTGAGCTTCTGTTACCTACTGTAGTAGACATGAAAATTACTCAGTGGGGAAAGAGCACATGATGATGATAAAGATGATGTACCTGTGAGTCAGGTCTGTCTGAGAAAAGGGGTGAGGTCTGGCATTGCTGAGTGAGTGTATATGGAATAGGACATTCATGCACCAACATCACAGCCATAGGAATGGATGTCTGGTCTGCTAATTGGGTAAATGCCATTAGTTAATACATAATGCATATTGCAGTTGTAAATGCCTATTTTCCATTTCCCTTCACAATGCCTGTCCCATGTTGCTATGTCACAATGATTGCTGTACTGTGTCTGGTCCTCCTTGTGCCCAGGTCTACTGTGGTTCAAACATGGTGGAACTTAGACCACATAAATGCTTGTAATTGTGTTAAGCTACCCTGTCTCAGCATATAGTCTTGTGATTACCACAGTACATCACAGTGAAATTCACTACATCATCAACTGGGAGAGGTGCTTGGACAACACCCACCCTAACCTCCCCATCTCCATCTGTGTATGCTAATGTATGATAACATCATCTTTTAACAAATGTAAAGAGATGTTGTGCCATTTTGTATATTGACAGAGAACAGGAGGATGGAGGAGAGGCTTCATATATCATCTGGGACAACTAAACAGAAGTCCTAGATCCAGAAGTGACTCCCTATCAAAATGCAGGAAAATCAAAGAAGAATTTTCTCTCAGCTCTCAACAGCTGAATGCACAAATGGGAGCATAACACAATCTGAAGCACTACAAATGTGGTGAACTGGACAGTGATCTTTGAGTCAATCAAATGTCATCTGAGAACTAAACAACAAGTCTATGGTGGTGAACCTCATTCAAGACGTCTGGTGAAATGACTGGGACAATGGATTGTTTAGCTAGGACTTATCTTAGTTAATCTCCAGCCTGGTGCTCACACAGTGTTTCAGAATGAAGACTTGTAAAGTACGTGAGATAGACTGAGGAGAAGGAAGAAGACTGGGACATATTTGTATCTTAGATCTTCCTCTACAGGAAAAGTAGAACAGATTCCTAAGTCTCAACTTCATGAACAGTCAACTCACCAGTGAAAGACAAGGCTGTAGCTTTTCTTCAAACTGTGACAGTAGGGGATAATTAGTCAGACTTGGAAAATCATCATGGGGAGAACTGCAACCTGAGCTTGTCCAACACCCATCATAGGTGCTAAAAGGATTAAACAGACCAGTGGAGCAGAAGGTCCCTATGCTTGCCCCAGGTTATGGCTTATCTTGGTTTTCCCTCATTAACAGTAGAGGAAAGGATAAAAGTCAATGGTGTAGTGGTGATTAGAGAGGAGAGGAGGAGGAGAGTTTAGTTATTAGTTGGTGGAGTAAAGGGGAGGTGGTGTATCTTGTTTCTCTACATGCATGTGTGACATATTTTTTATGCATTTTCTATGCAATAATTGAAGTGTTGACATGACAGGAGATGAGACAATGGTCATCACTCGACTCACCATCAACTCAATAAATTGTGTATTTAATGAATCAGTGTTTTAAGTACATGTCTCAAGAGAATGTCTTGTACAGTTGCTGTCAAGTTTTGTCTCTGGTGACTGTCTTAAGTGCTGTGGTTGATTATACATATTGTGAAAAGTCTTGTATAGATGTTGTCAAGTATCTCTTATGATGTAAGTCTTGTACAATGGCTGGTGTACACAATTCCTTGTGAATGTATGTCCCACTTTTGTCAAGAAACTGTCATGTAGATGTCTTGTCCAACAGATGTAATGTACAGTTATTGTTGAGTTTGCCTACAAATAATTGAATCCTACAATCCCAAAGAAATGGGACAACCTGATATAGGTCATACTGACAAAATAAATAAGAAAGATCTATGTGACGGACGAACAGCACACTGGCAACATTATGTTGAGTGAGAGGGATCCTCAGTTGTACAGGCGCTAATAGTTCAGATCTTCTCTGGCCTTGGGTGAACTATTTTACTTCTTTTATAAATTTCTGTGTAGATACATAGTGGTCTCACAGTGGGGGTTTGAGCCAAAGAAAAGTGGTTCTCCAAAAAGGCTATTGCGGGAATGATTAGCTCATTTGAGTGACCTCTAGACAAAACGTGCTAAATCATATCCTTTATCTTGTATATTTATTATTCAAGATATATCTCCAGAGAACACTACTAACTAGGTCCTCTGTCAACTATCAAATTTGTCACAACCATATAATGCGATCTACTGAAAATATGACCTTGTTTAGTTGTAACAATATAAACGCTAAGTTAAAGTCAGAAGGATCCACATCAACATCATCAGTAACTTCCACTTTTACCGTCAAGCGTCCGCAGGAGGAATAATTCGCGTTTCTGCGCCCGATGTGTGGCACTGGATAGTATCATTCCGTGTGGTTGTACAATGTCTTTAATGTCGTCAATCCATTTTCTTCTAGGTCATCGTCTTGCTCTCGTAACAGATAATCTTTGATGTAGGGTCATGGCTTATAGTTGATGGTGTTGCATTCTAACGATATGGCAAAACCATTTAATCTTTTCTTTCAGTCCACTGTCTGTCTGTCTGTCTGATAACATCATGTCTTATTCGGTCTCGGATAGATAAGTTGGCTGTTCTCTTCAAACCAGGGTTGCCACTTTTCTTTGACAGAAAACATCTAGAAACGGAACAAACAACATCTAGAAATACCTAGCTAGAGAAAGTATTGGTAAAACTTCTAGAAAACATACAGATGGGAAAAGTAAGAAATTACATACAAATCGATGTGACTTACCCTATAGAATCATGTCCTCATCTTCACTGATGTCTGTTTCACAAGATCAACAGGACAAACTTAGCTTGGATGATGAAGTTGAAGCTTCAGATTCAAAATGACCCTGGTATGCTTTACATCAGTGGTTCCCAAGCTTTTCAAGCTTTTTCTACTATTTTCGGTAGTTAAGCTGGCCATCAAGTTATAAAATTATAAAAGTCGTAAAATATCATTCTTACCTTTCTTAACTTTCGTCAACAAAATTCTAAAACATTTAAGGCATTCAGCGTCAGTGCTACACTGCGGTCATTTTTTGGTTTAAAATGAAAAGTTCATTTAACAATACATTTTAAATCAGTTTCGAAAATCACTATTAATGAATTAATTTACAATTGTCACTGTTCTTCATAACCAGTTACTTAAGTTCAGATGCTAGTTTATCAATGTCTGGGCACAAATCTGTCGTGCCCAAAGTCATAAGCGCAGCTAGGTTCCTGTCGATGAGTCTGGAACGTTGCTTGTTTTTTATAACGATCATTGCGGAAAATGACTGCTCGCATCTGTAAGTCGAGCCAAAACGACAAATGTATCTCGGCAAATGAACGCAAGCGTTCAAATTGTTCGACAGGAAATAGTCGACCAGAATTAAATCATATGATCATCTGAAGGGTGAAACAGGCAGCTCCATAAATTTACATCTCAGTGCAGAATTGCATTTCAAATCAATTACTCCGTGCTGAAGATTTTGCTGTAATTGACAGAGCTTGGCGTCAGGAACTACAGACGGATTTATGAAGAGGGCAACATTATCCTCCTCTGTTGTGAATTCTTGAAATCTCGACTGAAAGATATCCAGAAGAATTTCAACTTTTACTTTGTACTGTAATAAGTCACGTTTCTTTTCCACCACAAGCCTCTTCCGAGTTGGAAACGCGTCTAAAGTTCCTTCAGTCAGCTGTCCGATAAACAGTCGAAGTCTCATTTTAAATGAAGAAATGTCATCGCACAAATTTGTGAATAGTTTGTTTTTCCCCTGAATCCTCGCATTTAAAGAGTTTAAATGAGACGTGATGGTCACAAAATATGCCAGGTCATTAAGCCAGTCATCGTTCAGCAGACATTCCCGTCTTGTAGGCAATTCAGTTTATTTATAGCACAATGAGATAGACACTATTTTTCAGTGCCCAGAAACGTGACCCTTTAGATAGGCATCTGACATCACAGTGTAACAGTAGCTCACCGTATTCCTCGTTCAGGTCTGATATAAACTTTCTGAACTTACGCTGTACAGCGCCTTACTTAGAATTTTGTTCACACGTCTCAGAACAACATCAATGACATGTTTCAGATTTAATGTCTTTCCACACAGAGCTTCTTTGTGAATGATACAATGATATTTTAATATAGTGCGGCCAAGAAACTGTTCAAATAATGCTAGACAACCAGACTTTTTACCCGTCAAAGCCGGAGCACCGTCGGTGCATACACTGTCAAGTTTGGTCCATTATATGTTCTTTTTCTCTACATACAATTTCAGAGTTTCAAACAGATCAGCCCCTTTAGTAGTTGCATGCATTGATTTAAGTCCTAGAAGTTCTTCAATTACTTCAGAATTATCGTTTATTGCTCGAACAAAAACTGCGATCTGAGCTGTGTCAGAAATGTCAGTGAATTCATCCATTGCCAGTGAAAAGGGTTTACAATTTTTTTATATGTGCTGCTACTTGACGATGAACATCGTTGGCTAATTCTTCAACTCGCCTGGCCATAGTATTATTAGACAAAGGAACCTGATCAAATTTTGTTTCACACTTTTTATCGCCAAGCATTCTAGCAGAAGTTTTAAGGGACGACTTGATTATTTCTTCTGCATCGGTAAAAGGCTTCTTTTCGCGGGCCAACAGAAGAGCGACTTCGAACGATGCAACAACAGCACTCTTGCTCTGTTCGTGAGCCTTGTTGAAAAATGACTGCTGCCTGGTCAAAGGACTTTCTTGTTTAGCTATGAAATCTTTTCTTAACTCCGAATTGATCGGATATTGAGCATTTATGTCTGAATGTGAGGTCGTAAAGTGTCGTTCCAGAATTTAAAAAATTTGTAACAAAAACACAAAGTCCGCAGATTAAGGAAACTTATTTACCACTACGGCTAGGCATGAACATAAATTTCTCAGTCCAATCTTCGTTAAATTCACAAGCAACATCTTTACATTTTCGAATGTTACCATTGCTTGATTTTAGATTTTCCACACTCATGTTTACAGGCTTTAACTGTAAATTTTTATTTCAACAAATCTAATTTCAATATAATACTACCGCTAAAACCCGGGTCAATTAAGTCTTTCTGGTGACTGCCATTTCCATCGACGATGAACTGTATTTTTCATGGAGGACTTTTGTGTAGGCATTCTGGCGGCGGCATTATGCACAGTGTACCTGTGCGGGCTGTTGGCTTGCCGATACTCCTGTCTGTTCCATTGTTCACTTTTGGCAGTGAGGAGCATTCTGTGTGATATTCACTGGCACAGGAACGGAGCAATATGGGGACAACCCGTTGCCGTGAAGTTGGAACCACGACTAACTAATTAACTAACTAACTACCGACTCTGCTAAACAGTTGTAACAGACGAAAACAAGGCGTCTTGCGCACTCTGATTGGTCGACAAGGCTCGGATATGGAAACTTCATAACGATTCATTGCGAACTGAACAGACGCATTAGATAATATCTTAGCATAACAACCACGAGCAGAGTAAATTATCGCACACTGACAATGCTCAGAGTGCATTTTTGAAATTATTAGAATATATTGTATTAAATAACGAGGCCTCGAGTGCCACCTTCTGACTCTGGCGCGCTACAAGCGGCCCGCGGGCCGTGGTTAGGGAACCTCGGCTTTAGCTGTTCCATTTTTTTTTAATATACGATCAGAGAGCTGAAAAGTTGAACAACATTTTCCTACTCTCATCAGGCCAAATGTTATTGTCAAGCTAGTATTTAAGATGTCAAGTGTATTTCTTAGTTTAGATTTTATATAATTCATGGCACTGTAAACTCTTTCTACATCAGCATTTGAATGGGGTAGTATTATGGCAGACATCGCACATTCAAAGAGCTTATAGAATGGACTATTTCCTGAGGTATCTTTAAATTGTCTTACTTCACTCCAAAAACTTCAGTTTCTGTTTTGTTTGTCCAGTCAACCAAATTTATTTTGGTTAACTGATATTCTGTTTCCGCCACACTATTATCAGTAGCCCCTAAAATTTCATAACTTGACAATATTTATGTATATTGATTGATTGATTGATTTAGGAATCGACATCACAGCATTCGGGGCATTCCCATAAGTGCTCCGTCGCCATCCTCAGTAGCCAGCGAAGAGTTCCAACACTAATATTACCAGTAGCAATCTGATTATAAGTCCGTCTCGCCTTTCCTCTGAGTGTTAAGCGTCGGCCAGATCCCCTCGTCACTCCTCGCTGTCTCATTCTTGCCAGACCATGGTAATCCATTTGCTCCTCCGAGGTGTGCACGTGCTCCCACAAGGCCGCAACCAAATCTGCCTTGTCATGTATCAATACTCCACCAAGTTCTGCAGAGCCAGCCAATCTGTCCGACTGTTCATTTCCCAGCACACCGGCATGCCCCGGAGAAAAGATCCAGGCGATGCTTGTCACCCGTGACCTCCGAAGCGAAGCAAGCCACTCCGCACGAAGCCTGCCCGTCCTCACCCTCGTCAGCATGCTTTCTGAGTCAGTTACAATCACGATGTGTGTGTGTGTGTCGTATTCTCCATCCAGCGGAGAGCCGCAGTGACTGCCTCCACCTCCATTCTTAAGCTGGATGTTGTGGTATCATATGCCAGGCTCTCCTGCCCCAAACATCGACCATTAGCTTTGGCTATGAACCCCCAGCCACTTCTCTCACCTCTTGACACCGAACCATCTGTGTAGATAATCACATCACCCGAGTGAGCATTGTCCTGAATTAGTTGCTGGATTTCCACTTCCGTGGCCCCTGCTGGCCACTCCCTGCACTCCCGGCTTAATGTGATTATAACTCTGCACAAGTCTGACTGCTCCGCTGGCACTCTGACCCACTCCTCTCCACGCCTAATGTTCTCCAAGGGGCACTACCTGTCTGATCGTATCCTCCGCCTGAGCCATCCATGATTTCCCTCTTATCAGTCGCTGACCCTTAACTGCGTCCAGCGCCTCATGCAGTGGGTGGTCTGTGTCTGCAGCTACTCTGAGGTATGCCTTCGCCTGCATCACCTTGAGCCTACCAGCAACAGTCGGCAGACCAAGGATGTAACGCATACACACTACTGGGGTGTCTCTAGTGCATCCCAGAATGACCCGCATAGCTTCGTTCTGTATGCGCTCTAACTTCACCAGCTGACTCTCTGAGACAGTGAGCAGACCTAATCCATAATCAATTACTGAGAGGATCAAGTGCTGGTATAGTGTGAAAAGCATTCTCTGCTCTGTGTCCATTGCAGCCATAGTTTTAAGTGCACTGAGTCCCTTTTGAGATCTTGTCACAACCGTCTCCACATGGTCCTTGAAGGATAGGCTCCTGTCAAATGTGATCCCCAGATACTTCAGTTTGTTCTCTCTGCTGACATTTCTACCATCTATCGCGAGGCTTGGGACATCAGCTCTTACAATCCTGTTGTCCAGAGAGCACCACAAAACAGCCGCCTTTTCCGGGTGGATGACAGCACTCATTTCTGTGCACCAGTCAATCACTTTATCTACTGTCGCCTGTAACTCCTGGGCTGTTTGCTCCCTATCTCTCCCCTGCCTATATGCAAGAATATCATCTGCAAATGTTAGTATTCTTCCAACCCCTGGTGCTTCTAGGTTTGCAATCTTGCTCGTATACACATTAAAGAGCACCGGTGAGACTGCAGATCCCTGTGGCAGTCCCGGGGTTAACATATGTGGCTCTGAGGTCCATGCACCCAGACGGAGAGCAACCTGACGAGAGTGCAGGACGGCTGCTATCCAGTTCACCAACCAGGGATTGACCCCCTTCTCCATCAGTGCGGTCATCAAAATATCATATCGAACTCTTATTGTACGCATCCTCAAGATCAAGCGCTACCGCCATCGTTTCCTGTCTACTCTGGAACCCCTCATAAACATCAAAGGCAAAAGTGGCTGCATTTGACCAGGTATCATTTCCTGGCCTGTAGCTCCCCAGGCTTCTTGGAAGAAGCTTCCCTCTTTTCCAATAAATCCTGCAGCTTAACAGCGACTATCTTCTCTAAAACCTTCCCAAATGTATTTTGAAGGGTGATGATCCTAAAGCTGCTAAGCTTTGACTGATCCTTGAATGGTTTTGGGAGAGGGATGAGATAGCTGTGCACCCAACCCTGCGGTACTGATGCTGTCCTAATGCTCTGGTTAAAGCAGTCGGTTATATATGTATATTATGTCCTTTACTTGTATGAAAAATGTTAACTGAAAAGAGAGAAATATTTTTCAATACATTTAAATTTTCAGGAAGTCTTTGCTTCAATTGCTTGAATAATGAGACAAGAAAATCTTGACAGTGCTTTCTTAAGTTGTTCTCTTCATTTACTGTTAACAGTCCTTTTGTTTTTAAACCATCAATTTTTTATTCAATTTGATATCTCAGATATGGCTTAGGGGTCAAATTGCTCTCTATATTACGAGTGAAAAATCAGCTTTTGAAGTTGGCAATATAAGTCTTTTACCAACTGAGTGAAATAGAAAAGTGAGATCTTCAAGTAATTTAACTTTATCAATATTTTTAGATTCAAACAGTATATTAACTTTTTGCACTTCACTCATAATGTGTTGTAAAAAGAGAAGGAATGCCAATTTTTTTCATCACTGTACATTCCATGTAGTATCTCAGCTGTGTAGCACTTTTCACTTTGTCTTGTTATTTCGAAATGTGTCTTCAGCTCCATCCATTGGTTCACAATTATTTCAACAACTGGTTGAATTGATAACCATCTAGTTTTGCAATATGACAGAATTTTCAGTGGTGAGGAACTATCATTTAATGCTTTATATAAATTATGGTATTGTTGTTGTCTGACAGATGATTTGGAGAATCATTTATGTGTTTCAGCAGTAAGGAATTCCAAATTCCTTGCTAAACATTCTGATGAGGCATGTGATAATGCTAGCTGCAAGGAATGACATGCACATTTTATGAGGATTAAAGATGGAATATCTTCCTTCAATTTGGCATAAACGCCAAGGTTTATACCAACCATTGCCGAGGCAATATCGGTACTAATTGTAGTCAAATTCTTCAAGTCTGAAATGGTTACTGACCAAAAGTTTCTTCAGTGCCTGAACTATACTTTCTGCATCACACTTTTCCAAGTGAACTAGTCCAATAAATGTAGAAACTACTTTGACTTTGTTGTTGCTATAATATATAACACATACACCTAGCACTTTTAGAATATAAATGTCATTCTAATCATCTAATAATAAACTATATTTAGTTGTAGAAATACCACTTATCAAATCTTCTTCAAAGTGAGAAAACAAAGTACTTCTTATAATATGTGTACACTTCTGCAATGCATTTTTACGTCATTTAGAACTTTACAGTCAGAAACAGTGTTTTAAATATATCAACCAAATGGTCACAGTTCGCAACTGCACAATGACAACTTAAAAACATTGCGACAGATCCTTCAACTTTTGATGATTCATTAATCTGTGTAGTTCTGAAAACAGATGTCAGCGGTGCAATATTCCTGAACTGTTCTGCTTTATTATGTTTCTTAACCTCTGCATGATTCTTCAAGTCTTGTATTTTCGCTTTCATTTCGCACTTACAGTACTTAAACGAGCCTTAGTCGCATTTCCATGAACTGCCATCACCCAGTCTTTTATAATGTTAGATCTTCCGGTCCCCAACATGGAGGTTAGGCATTGAAACGGTTAGGCCTCTGGAGTGTTTATGCTCGTGGCTACCGTTTGCATTCGCATTTTCCTCATGCTGGACTGGAAGTGTTTGGTTTCGTCGCCCTGCTACTGAGTTGAGTGCGTGGCGCGACACTGTGAGCTGTGAATTTTGCGTGTAACGCTTTTACATCTGTCCACGGTTGTTTGGAGCGTGAACTGCATTTCGGAGCAATGGCGGCTGGCAGTGTCATAGAATGGACCGGTTTTTGCTTTTATGCAGAAATGTGTGGCTGCTGGTCTTCTAGTGACTGCTGGTTCCATCGACGATAAAGTGTATTTTCGTGGAGGACTTCTGTGTTGGCATTCTGGCGACGGCTTTATGTACAGTGAAATGCTTTTACATCTGTCCGAGGTTGTTTATGACGTGAACTGAGAACTACATATTCGGAAAGATGGCGTAGCGGGCTCAGGGTTGCCACTCTTTTTTGACAGAAAACATCTAGAAACAGAACAAACAACATCTAGAAATTTCTAGACTGTGTAGGTGAACAGTTGACAGTGACAGTATATCAAATGGCATACACAATGATAATATGAAAGATGAGGATACACAAAATACATGGAATTAAGTGGTATTCAAAATGACAATATGAAATATAAGAATACACAAAAAATATGAAATAGCATGTTACTTGACATGCGTGCGCTCAACTCTCTCTCTCCCTTCTTGCATACACACACACCCACACACATACGCACCCACACAAAAACACATCTACTCCCCGCCAACCCACACATCCCGCACCTACCTACACACGCCCACCCATAAACACAACTCCCACACCCATCCCTTATGCCATTTACACACATACTCCCCCCCCCCCCACACACACACACCCACACACATATTTCCACCCACCCACACCCACAAATCCCATTACACACCAATACCCACTAGACAGACAGACAGACAGACAGACAGACAGATTGCTAGGCAGGTAGTTAGGTAGATAGGTAGGTAGGTAGGTAGGGAGGCAGGCAGGCAGGCAGGCAGGCAGGTATTTATGTAGGTAGGGATGCACAAATAAAAAGGGTAGTTACCAACAAATAAAGCTAGGAGTACGACAGGGGCGTGTCTTGTCACCCGATCTCTTCTCCCTATATAGCGAAGTAATAATGAGAGAGATCAAAGAGAAGCCAGGAATACTAATCGGAGGATATAATATAAACAATATACGCTATGCAGATGACGCAGTATTGGTGGCGAATAGTGCAACAGACCTACAACAATTGTTGGACATTGTAGTATGAGAGAGTGCACAGAAAGGACTCTCATTAAATATCAAGAAAATAGTAACAATGGTGATATCAAAGAAAATGGGGACACCAAAATGTGACATAGAAATAGAAGGGGAAATTCTCAACCAAGTAGATAATTTTAAATACCTAGGGGCACTTATAACATCGGATGGAAGATGTACAACAGAGATTAAGAGCAGAATAGGGCAGGCAAAAGCCGCATTTCAGAAAATGAAGAGTATCTTATGCAATAAGTCGCTATCAATGAATGTAAGAAAGAGAGTGCTAAAATGCTATATAGAACCAGTTTTGCTGTATGGCAGCGAATCTTGGAATGTAAATGAACAAATTAGGAAGAACTTAGAAGCAACAGAGATGTGGTTTTTAAGACGAATGTTGCGAATTCTTTGGACTGCCAGAGTAACTAACAACGATTGCCTGAAAGAGACCAGAACACTATATACAACAATAAGAAAGAGACAAACAGCTTTCTTTGGTCATGTGATGAAAAGAGAGGCATTGGAGAACATCGTGACAACTGGAAAGATCGAGGGGAAGAGAGGCAGAGGCAGACCAAGAGAAATGATACTGGACGGATTGAGACGGTGGCATGGAGGAATATCATCAGCAGAGTTGATCCAGAACACCAAAGACCGAGATCTGTGGAGAGCCATGAAAGCCTACGCCAGCCGGCACGGCACTTGATGATGAGGGATGCACGTAGATAGAGAACGATAAATAAAGATACTAAGAGAATTTTTCTGTGTGAATTACTTCCCACCTATGGCTAGTTGTTTATGCATCACGACAGCGCGTCCAACACGATTCCAGCTGCCGCCATTCGTTTACTGTCACAATTGCTTCATTCGCTTTGGTATGCCCGAGCTACCCTCTCCACAACCCTATAAAGATAGTGAATCTAACGCTTAAGTATCATTCCCAATCTCAGTTCCATTGGCGGCAAACCCCTTTTAAAAAAAGGTACTACAAATCACAGTCATGATTAGAAGCTTGTTATAAGGAAAATTATAACAATAAATTTGAATACGTGAGTAGACTATGTTATGATGTTATTTTCAGTCCTCCATCTTCCATGTTTGAACGAATCTCTAGGACAGTGGTTATCAATCTGTGATACGCGACCTTCAATGTGATTGGCGGCTGAACAGCTGTTAGTTTAATTGACAATTATTTTTAAAGATTTTGTCACTAACAGTGTCACATTGCAATACCCCACTTGGTCTTGCAAGAGTTATGTATTTTTAAATATACGTAAATTAAAGGAAGTGATTTAAGGTCGACGGGGTCAGCTAACATAGCAACATATTAAAAACCGGCCGCGTTCACAAATATCAAAAAACCATATATTATTGTTATTATTTTCTATGATAGACCTACATTTTTTAAAGTTGCCATCGGAACATTATAAACGTTAAACAATAAACTATTCACTAGTTTGCGAAATTAAATATCAAAATTCGTGCTCAATGTAAATATAGGCACTCTTCCGAATTCCGGTCCCAAATAGTTCTGCAGTGAATAAGTAAATATAGCATATATTGGATTAAAATTATATTCTGAAAAATATATGTTTAATGGGTTTTCTGTTTGCAATTACAATTGCCCATTTATGCAAATGTGATCGGGTTGCTATGCAGTTATGACAAAGACTCACAAGTATCCTTGCAATAATGAAAATGGTTTACGCGTTAGAAGTTAGATTCATTCATTCATCATGTGCCGTACCGATAACCATAGGTGGTCATGATTTGTCATCTCACTAGATCACCAGTGTCGTGGATCAGCTCAGTGTTCTTGCCTCGACCATATCACATGGCCAAGCCATCTAGGTATTTACTTCTCTGCCTTCCCCTTGTTCTCTATCCCTCGGTGGTGCTTGTTATCACCAAGTTCTCCAAGTAATTCCTTCTCATAGCGTAACTAAAATATGTTGATTATGTCTAATGTATCTAATCAGTGTACGATTTTAATTTTTTCTTGTAGGACATGGTCATTGGTTATTCTGTCGGTCTCTGGTATTCTTTGCATTCTCCCCAGAAACCACACTTCCATGGCCTTCATATGTTTTCAAATTGTCTGCTCATTGTCAACTCTTCACATCCATACAAAAGTACAGGTTCTATGTAGACCCTCAAGATTCTTTGTCTCGTTGCAATTGACATCATTTTATTGGTCAGTGTGTTTTCCATATTGCAAAAGGCTACCCATGGCGATTCTTGTTCTAATTTCTTCAATGCATCTCCCATCACATGTTATGGCTGTTCCGAGCTAACTGTACCGATTAACTTGTTTAAGAATATGCCCATTTACTTGTAGTATTTCCTTCTTCCCAGTGACGACCATAATCTGTGCCTTCTTACAATTCAATTCTAACCCTAGTTGTTCACTGTGTGCAACAACCGCATCTACTAAGTGTTGCAAGTTATGTTCATTGTCTGCAATCAAGACTGTATCATCTGCATATCTAATGTTATTGATGTATCGTCCCCCAATGATGATTCCTTCCATATCTTCTATATTTCTGAAAATATTTTCACTGTACAGGGAAAAAAGATCTGGAGACATTACACATCCCTGTCTCACACCTCTCATAATAGGCTGATATTGACCTACTTCATTATCAATTCTTATGGCAGCTTATTGTTTCCAATATATGTTTTTTACAAGTCTAAGGTCTTTTCCAATAATTTGTAGATCTTCAAGCATCCTAATCATGTCGACATGTCTCACTTTATCGAAAGCCTTTGTGTAGTCAATAAAGCACAGGTGTAGATCTTTGTTTACTTCTATGGAACGTTCGATTTCTGTTCTCAGTATATAGGCAGTATGTACTGTACCCTTGCTTTCTACAGACTCACACTGTTCTTCTTCTATTTCAGGTTGTATTTTCTTCCTAACTCTTTGCATGATAATTCTTGGCAAAATCTTTATGATGTGACTCATTATACTAATTGTTCTATGTTGATCACATTCCAAGGCTCCTGATTTCTGTGGGATTGCAATAAATACAAAATTATATAATTCATGAGATATGTCTCCAGTATCATATATTGTATTCAGCAGTCTGGTAACTTTATCTATTCCATATTCTTCAAAAGTAAAGCACTAATTATTTATTATGTGATGATGTCTGAACCAGGGGTCTTGCCAGTTTTCATGTTTAAGAGCATTCTGAACCTCCATCTTCAAAATGGATGGTCCTTCATTATTGTTTTGAATATCATACTGTTCTTCTCTGTTATCATTATAAAGGTTTTTCACATAATCTGACCATATATGTAAAATCTGATCTTTTATATTATGATTTTTCCATCTTTTGTCGTTAGACAGACTGCTGTTGTATGTGTTCGTTGATTAGTAAGCTATTGAATTCTTTAGTAAGCTCTTGAATTCTTTAGTGCATTAGTTAGGTATTTTTATTGTTGTTTTGTTTTTCAATTTTTCTCGAGCCATGCTTTGCCTCCGTACATAATGTTCTGACTGTTACGTGAATCTCTTAATATTTGTCAGAATTATTGTTGTTCTGTCTTCTTGTTTCCATTAGTTGTAAAATTGCTTCAGTCATCCATGTCTTACAACCCACATTCTTTACTTTTGGAATTGTTTTTTTTTTCTGCTGCCAAACTGATTGAATTCTTCAACATTTCCCATTGATCATTCGCATCTTGAAATAGGATCTCTAGATCAGACAATGTATAAATTTTCTTCTTTACTTCTATGTTAAAATTATCTTGTATTTCTTTGTCATTTGTTTTTAAAAAATTGCACAAATCATTTTTAGTGTTTCCTGTTGATTACTTGACTTTCTTTAACTTTACCCTCAATGTACATGTAAGTAATCTGTGATCACTATAACAGTCTGCATTGGGAACTGTTTTACGACTGTTAACGCATTTTGAAACCTTCTACTACTCAGCATGTAATCGATCTGGTTTTTAATCTAGCTGTCTGGATTCCTCCATGACCATTATCTTCTAGGATGCTGTTTAAACCAGGTGTTTCCTGCAACCATTTCTTTTTCTATTGCCTATTTTACAAGTCTGTATCCTCTTTCGTTTCGCTTTCCGAAACCATGGTTGCCTACACTGCATCCATCGCCTTGATTTCCTACTTTTGCGTTGATATCACCAATTATGATATTTATTTATGATTTTTTTTTAACAGTTCTTCAAAGCAGATTCCAGGTCATTATAAATTTCCACTATACTTTCTTCACTGCATTCACTTGTTGGAGCATACATTAGAATGACATTTATTTTAAATGGTCCTCCGTTTAATTTTACTAATAGATCTCTGTCTGACACAGCCCAATATCCTTTAACATAATTTGATGTTTGCCGATCCAATATAATGGCTACACCCTCCATGCCGTTCTTCTCCCCAGAATAAATAATCTTATAATCCTCTCCTGTCTTGATCCTTGCCTCCTTTCTATCTTGTTCGCACATTCCTAACATATTAATCTCTTGTCCATTTCTTGTTTGATGTTTTCTAATTTTTCATCTGCACTCATTGTTCTAACATTCCAAGTTCCTACTTTCAATGATAGTAATCTTTTGCACTCAGTAGCCTGATGGCAGTCTGGCGTCACCTGGTGCACATGACTATCCCTACCAGGCTCCTAAGAAGCACCCTTTTACGTCGTTACTCTGATTTTCGATGAGACCGTAAAACATAATTGTCTTGGCATCTGTAAAGAAGGCAGTTTGGCACTCTTCCGACAGACGGGTCTAAATAGTTCTGCAGTGAATAAATTTATATAACTAACACTAACCCTAACCCTAAACCCTAACTTATTCTGGACATCTGGACATTCATCTGGACATTCGGAATGAAACTGGTTACAACTTCCAAGCGAACCTCCAATGCACCCAAGCTGCCGGTTACAGAATCTATATGCACTGTGACTAGAATATGTGGCTTTAAAAAAAACAAACACACAAGGCTAATTCATAAATCCCACCTCATCTATTGACATATGGCATAAGTCACGTGGATTATCCTGATTGTCAGTGTGTATTTTGGTCACATGTCGTACTGCAGAGCTCAACGTATATAGTTTAGTGTACTGATTATCAGATTACTGTTGTTGTTACTGCTTCCTTTGGTGACGAGAGTTAGGTTTTCATGGTGTGGTGACTTTCACTATGTACTTACAATTTGATAGATGTTTTATTACATTGGTTTTGTTCCCTGTATACATGTATATTCTGTGTTCGCCAGAAATGAGGCGCTGGAATCTCTTGCACCCGGGTAGATTGGGCCCGTTAGCTAATAAAGCGGCCAATCTAGGAGATGGAAAACTCCGATTATAAACCCCTAAGTTTAAGGTGGACCGACGTGCCGAGGACTGAATGGCCACGCGCCAGGCGTATGGACTCCTGAGGGACATCCCCTGCCCCTTCCCTAGTAAGCAGGCAATGCTAGGGTGACCGTTTATTTCCTGCAAATATCCAAACTTTGCCTATGGATTTATTTAAACACGGGAATCGTCGCCGGAGCTACGGAGCACGTGCTCTGCGCTTGACACATCTTTTAGCGGCTAGCGAAGAGAGGGTGAGGGGGAGAAGGCGAGGAAATGGTGTGAGAAGGAGGCATAGAAATAGGAGGGCAGGCGCCAGGAGAACAAGACGAAAAGTGGAGAGACTAGGTTTCAACCATGTAAGAGTGGGATACTGGAACTGTCGTAGTGCCAGGCAGAGAGGTCCTGTATTGGAGAGGCTAATATATGATTTTGATGTCCTCATGCTCCAGGAGTTAAATACAGATAAATACCATTGCCCTGGGTACGTCAGTTATATAAACCCCACTGGGCAGAAGAGACATGGGCAAGGTCTGCTGGTGAAGAAAGGAGTAAAGCATGTGGCACTTGACTTGAGCCAGTGGAATCACAGTGCAAGAGAGGTCCAGGGTATACAAATGGAGATTGGTGGCTTAAGTTGGAACATCATAAATGTATATGCCACAGTGGACTGTTTTGTCAGAAAGGAACAATGGGACTGGCTTAAGGAATTAGAGGACTTACCAGGTGATAGGCTACTCATATGTGGAGACTTCAATGCGAGAAACAGAGATTGGGACAGTAGTGGAGAAAATCGACAAGGAATTGCACTTGCGGATGCCATGGTGGACTCCGAGGTGGTCTGCATAAATGATGGTAGGCCGACTAGAATGGCAATGAGGCCTGGCGATGCAGATACTGCTATTGATTTGGCACTTGTCTCCCAGTCATCAGTCCTTGATGTAAGGTGGACTGTTTTGAATGACCATGGGAGTGATCACATGCCATGCTCAGTCCTGATCTCTAAGTCCAGGAAAGTTAAGGCTGGGAGAGCGCGCAAGACCTTTCGGTATGAGCGGAGCGACAGCCTTCTTGGACGCCTCAGACATGGGGCATGCAACAGGACTGTTAAAACTCCTTTTTTGCAGCCCCCATGGTGGACCCCAGAAGTAGACAATGCGTGGAAAGCAAAGAGAGCTGCAGTGAAGCAGCTAAGGAAATTGCGACAGACACCCCTAAGCTCACGAGAGGAAGTGGACATAGCGGAAAATGACAAGAAAGACAAGGTGGAGGCTTTCAAGCGATGTGCTGCAGAGGCCAAGAAAGTAAAATGGGAATGTTTTATGAAGGAGATTGGAGGTGATAAAACACTGCATAAATTCTGGAAACTGTACAGACAAATGCAAAGAAAAGATCGGCCTATGACAGTGGGAACAATTTATAAAGAGGATGGGGTACGCTTGATAACAGACAAGGAGAAAGGGGAGGCGTTTCTCCAGAGATTTTTAGAGCAGACCAATCATAGTGATGCGGATACCAGGGATGCAGTTAGAGTGGAATTATCTGGCACAATAGAGAATATGCCTTACGAAGACATCATACTGTTTGAAGATGTTAAACATATTTTGCAGAAGGCAAAAGACACGGCACCAGGGCCTGACAGTGTCAGGTATGGCCACATGAAGGCTTTGAGCGATGTAGACCTGAAGGAGATGGCCGGCTGCTTTAATCAGAGCATTAGGACAGGCGTCAGTACCGCAGGATTGGCTGCATAGCTATCTCATCCCTCTCCCAAAACCATACAAGGATCATTCAAAGCTTGCCGGCTTTAGGATCATCACCCTTCAAAATACATTTGGGAAGGTTTTAGAGAAGATAGTCGCTGTTAAGCTGCAGGATTTTTTGGAAAGGGGAAAGCTTCTTCCAAGAGGCCTGGGGAGCTACAGGCCAGGAAAAGATACCTGGTCAAATGCAGCCACCTTTGCCTTTGACGTTTATGAGGGGTTCCAGAGTAGACAGGAAACGATGGCGGCAGCGCTTGATCTCGAAGATGCGTACAATAGAGTTCGCTATGATATTTTGATGACCGCACTTATGGAGAAGGGGGTCAATCCCTGGTTGGTGAACTGGATAGCAGCCGTCCTGCATTCTCGTCAAGTTGCTCTCCGTCTAGGCGCATGGACCTCAGAGCCACATATTTTAACCCCGGGACTGCCACAGGGATCTGCAATCTCACCGGTGCTCTTTAATGTGTATACGAGCAAGATTGCATACCTAGAAGCACCAGGGGTTGGAAGGATTCTAACATTTGCAGATGATATTCTTGCATACAGGCAGGGGAGAAATAGGGATCAAACAGCCCAGGAGCTACAGGTGACAGTGGACAAAGTGATTGACTGGTGCACTGAAATGAGTGCTGTCATCAACCCGGAAAAGGCGGCGGTGTTGTGGTGCTCTCTGGACAATAGGATTGTGAGAGATGATACCCCAAGCCTCACGATAGATGGTAGAAGCGTCAACAGAGAGAACAAACTGAAGTATCTGGGAATCACATTTGACAGGAGTCTGTCCTTCAAGGACCATGTGGAGACGGTTGTGACAAGATCTCAAAAGGGACTCAATGCACTTAAAACTATGGCTGCAATGGACACAGAGCAGAGAATGCTCTTCACACTATACCAGCACTTGATCCTCTCAGTGATTGATTATGGACTAGGAATGCTCACTGTCTCAAAGAGTCAGCTGGTGAAATTAGAGCGCATACAGAATGAAGCGATGCGGGTCATTCTGGGATGCACCAGAGACACTCCAGTAGTGTGTATGCGTTACATCCTTGGTCTTCCTACTGTTGCTAGTAGGCACAAGGTGATGCAAGCGAAGGCATACCTCAGAGTAGCTGCAGACACAGATCACCCGTTGCATGAGGCGCTGGACGTAGTTAAGGGTCAGAGACTGATAAGAGGGAAATCATGGATGGCTCAGGCGGAGGATACGATCAGACAGGTGTGCCCCTTGGAGAACATCAGGCGAGGAGAGGAGTGGGTCAGAGTGCCAGCCGTGCAGTCAGACTTGTGCAGAGTTGTAATAACATTGAGCCGGGAGTGCAGGGAGTGGCCAGCAGGGGCCACGGAAGTGGAAATTCAGCAACTAATTCAGGAAAATTCTCGCCCGGGTGATGTGATTATCTACACGGATGGGTCAGTGTTGAGAGGTAGGAGAAGTGCCTGGGGGTTCTTGGCAAAAACTAAT
The DNA here is from genome assembly GCA_014155875.1 of Cepaea nemoralis. NCBI lineage: Eukaryota > Metazoa > Mollusca > Gastropoda > Stylommatophora > Helicidae > Cepaea > Cepaea nemoralis. Next base: position 419,692 of record JACEFZ010010959.1, on the reverse strand, counting down.
GGTCGGCGTTTGGTGCAGGAGAGCCTGGCGTATGATAACACTACATCTAGCTTAAGAATGGAGGTGGAGGCGGTCAGTGCAGCTTTCCGCTGGATAGAAAACACGATACATACACACATTGTGATTGTAACTGACTCAGAAAGCATGCTGAGAAGGGTGAGAACAGGTAGGCTTCGTGCGGAGTGGCTTGCTTCGCTTCAGAGGTCACGGGTAGTAAGCATCACCTGGATCTTTTCTCCTGGGCATGCCGGTGTGCTGGGGAATGAACAGGCGGACAGATTGGCTGGCTCGGCAAAATTTGGTGGAGTATTGATGCATGACAAGGCAGACGTGGTTGCGGCCTTGTGGGAGCACGTGTACACCTCGGAGGAGCAGATGGAGCACCATGGTCTGGTAAGAATGAGACAACGAGGTGTGACGAGGGGATCTGGCCGACGCTCGGCGCTCGGAGGAAAGGCGAGACGGACATATAATCAGATTGCTACTGGAACTATTAGTGTTGGAACTCTTCGCTGGCTGCTGAGGATGGAGACGGAGCGCTTATGGGAATGTCCCGAATGCTGTGATGTCGGTTCCTAAATCAATCAATCAATCAATCAATCTACCACCTATACACATGTCTTCACTTTACCCTGATCGGGAGACTAAACGGGTACTCTACCTTGCCCAATGGTGTCCCGTAGGCTAGAGCAGGGAAGGAGGCACCTTACTTCTCCTTTGATAGGGGACACCCCTACCCCGCCGCCCAAGATGCTAGACTAGGCTTAATGATAGAGTCGTAAACTATGACTCAACTGGGACAAATGCCTTTATATTGGTTACCATTGAGAAATTATACTGGAGTTCACGGTATGTTATTATACCATCCTTGTAGCTTTCCTTTTTACTTATACGATCCATCTTTCTTTCACTTTAATTTTGAATAGACTGTATTCCACTGTTTAGAAACGCATTGCTATAAAACGTTACTCACCCTAACTATTAGAGGGGGAAGGTGGTTAGTGACCATACTGCGTCTACTATTATGTCCAAGGAAACTTACAGTTGGCATTGATATACATATTCTTTATCTTTCTACAATCATGCCATATATGCTTGACTACCTGAATATAACGTTTTCTTGTCTTCAGTTGTATCGAAGTATTATGCTACTGTCACTGCAATACGGAAACGAAAGGATATGAGATGTATATACGTTTTAGTATGGCTTCGTGAATTAACATCATTGCATTCAGGCCATTTCCAAACATGCGACTTTACGTCTTCAGTATCCAAGGAAGTTCCTATGCTGATGGTACAAGTGGCAGCCTCTTTAGGCTGTATTTTCCCCTTAAGCGTTGAGTATCGTGCAGACCCTTTGCTCACCCTTTGTTGTTTCAGCCTCTGCATGTGTAGGTACGTTGTCTGTTTAGCTGTACTTTCCACTCGGTGAAATGTATACACAGTATTTTACACACCCAATGATGGGAGAGAGAGAGAGAGAGAGAGAGAGAGAGAGAGAGAGAGAGAGAGAGAGAGAGAGAGAGAGAGAGAGAGAGAGAGAGAGAGAGAGAGGGGTGGGGTGGGGTTGGGTATACATCTGACTTCTGGGTGAGTGACATCAAGTTCCTAAACTCCATCTCGAAGTGGTCGGAAACATGAACCGATAATTCACCTTTTTTTCATATTTGTAATCTCAAGTTATATGATAAAACTTGTCAAAATCGCTGTGTATCCTAACTACTGATGTATCCAGACCTAAAAGTTTATGTAGATGGAATTCGACTGAAAATAACAAATGCGTGCTAATCACAGCATAAATTAGTATTTAAAAAAAAACACAAAAATAAACAAGCAATTGACTCATAACATAAGCTAGTAAAGAAACGTTACAACCACTGTCATTGAGTACACCATGCACGCTTAATTCAGCACTAGTCAGCTTGTCCGAACACAGTCATCCAAGACTATTAATCTGTAGCCAATAAAGACAGTTATTAAGAATGACGGCTCTCTGCTTGTGCGCCCAAAGTGGAAACAAACGTCGGTAACTATCGTTACTGTGAAGAAAGCGATCGAAGTAATAGGTTCGAATTGCTGGTTGAGGTGTGTTTCAAGTTGAGGAAAATTAAATGCCATCGAAAGATTCCCCCAGGAACCTGCGAAAGCGGGGGAGAATGAAGGATGCATTGGCGACCACACGGAGACGACACGGACCGTCCAATCAACCATGAGTTTAGACCATCGGCCGTTAGGCTATCCATGCGTTTGTGGTAGGAGCTTCGACTCCTTCTGGGGAATGAGAATTCACGCTGGACGGAAGAAGTGCGAGAGTTCGTCACAGGAGGTACGACAGCGCAGTCCCGAAAGGGATGATAAGACGCAAGAGGATGTCAGTCAGGGCGAACCCCACAGTGCTGATAATACTCAAGTTGCGTATGACGTACCCGAGCAACCTTCCAGAAGGGTAAATATCAAGTTCCCCAATGCCACCAGGAAGGATGAGTGGGCGTCACTAGACGCAACGTTATCCCGTGTTTTAGAAGAGCTAAAACACGGATCCCTTGAAGAGAAACTGGTAAAGTTCGGAGAAATTGTTTACCTCCACTCGCTGATTCAGTTTGGTTGCAGCGAGAGGAGGGAAGCAGCTCTGCCGCAGGCGGCAGAGACTGCTGGAGGAGGTGAGGACACAACAGAATACCACTCGGAGACGGTGAAAATCGGCGGAAGATCATGAGAAAGAGGGCTTGCGGCAGATGTGGCAACATCTAAAAGCCAGGCACAATGCCCTGTCCCGAGCGGAAAGGTTTTGCAGAAACAGGCGCAAAACCCGGATGGAACGTGAGAGGTTCTTCCGGGAACCATACGAGTTTGCACGAGGCTTGTTCGAGCAGCCGAAATCCGGCTTCCTCGATGTCAGCAAAGAGGAGTTGGAGAACCACCTCGTGACGACATACTCCGATGCCCAACGGAACGTCCCATTCGGAGAGATCGAAGGGCTCAAAAGCCCGCAAGAACCAATGGTGGAGTTCAATGCCAGGCATCTGATGTGGAGCGAGGTGGTTGCGGTAGTGAAGAAAGCGAGAGGCAAATCGGCACCGGGGCCCAAAGGTGTGCCGTATACAGTCTATAAAAGATGCCCAAACGTCCTTATGAAGCTACACCGGATACTGAGATCCGCGTGGAAGCAGAAGCATGTTAGCACGGAGTGGAAGACGACCAACGTAATCTACATTCCAAAAGAGCAAACCTCTGCCGGCATTACCCAATTCAGACCGATCTCTCTTCTGAACGTTGAGAGGAAATAATCTTCTCTATCATGGCCAGTCGGATCACGAAGTACTTGACGGGAAACAAGTACATCGAGACAGCGGTTCAAATAGGGGGGGGGGGGGCTACCTGGAGTCCCCGGTTGTCTCGAGCCAAGTACCATGATTTGGGATGCTATCCAGAGAGCGAAGACGAAGAAGGAGGAACTCCACGTGATATGGTTCAATCTGGCTACCGCCTATGGGTCAGTGCCACACCAGTTGTGGCATGCGCTCAAGGCTTATCACGTGCCCGAGAACATAACGGAGATGCTAGTGCATGCAGTACTTCTCGCGCTTCTCTCTTCGGTTCTCGACCAAAACGTTCACGACCAGATGGATCGACCTGGAAGTGGGTATTGCCATGGGATGTACGATTTCGCCGATACTATTTGTCATGGCCATGCAGGTCATACTGGATGCGGCTATGCACAAGGTCCGAGGCCCAGCGCTGAAGGTCTTCATGGACGATACGACAATCCTGACAACGAAGGAGAGTGATGCTCGCAGCGTTCTCCTCAGACTAGACGATCTGATTCGCTGGTGCAGGATGAGCTTCAAGCCAAAGAAATCGAGAAGCCTGTCGATCATGAAGGGTAAGGCGGTGGTAGGAGGTTCACGGTGTCCGGACAAGCGGCTCCCACCGTGATGGAAGAACCTGTGAAGATTCTCGGCGGTGTGTAAGACTCAACCTTGACGGACAGGAACGCGTGGCGGAGATACAAGCAATGCTGACGACGGCCTTAGTGCCATTCACAAAACCAGGCTGAGAGGCAAGTTCAAACTCTGAGTCCTCCAATTTATGCTTATTCCGAAACTCCTGTGGCCGCTGCAGATATATGATACTGGCGTGACCATAGTGAGCACAATGGAAGGCACGACAAGCAGGTACATACGAAAGTGGCTTGGAGTACCCACATACCTCACGACTGTCTCATTGTATTGTAAGCAGAGTACGCTCGTCCTCCCGTTCCTGTCCCTCGTGGAGGAGTTCAAAGCCCAAAAACCAGACTCGCGATGATGCTGAAAAACCAGACTCGCGATGATGCTGCGCGAGTCTCCTGATATAACGGTCAGGGCCTCGGTTCCCGCCTTGAAAACGGGAAGGAAGTGGAAAGTCGTCAGCGCAGTCGAAGAAGCCCAGGCTACACTCCAGCTGAAGGAGGTAATGGGCCACACCCAGCTTGGCAAGCAAGGGTTCGGATTCCAAGTGAATGATCCGATGTGGTCGAAGGCGACAGCTAAGGAACGCAGAAACCTGGTGGTCAACGAGATCAGCAAAGGAGAAGATGATGAAAGAGTCCGAAAGGCTGCCCAACAGGCGCAGTGGATGTTATGGGAAGCAGTATTGCAGAGATCCATTACGTGGAATGAGATCAGGCGCATGGCACCACTGCGCTTAAGCTTCCTCGTCCGATCCCTCTACGATGTCTTGCCATCAGGTGCCAGCTTGGCCAAGTAGGGGAAAACCACCGACCCGTTCTGTCTCCTCTGTACGAAAGCTCAAATAGTCCAGACAGCGGAACACGTGCTGTCTGGTTGCAAGATTGCCCTAACCCAGGGGCGTTTCACATGGCGGCATAACAAAGTCCTGACCGAGTTGGTCGCTATAGTGGACGTGGCAAGGATGAAAGCTGACAGAGAGGGGAACGGACCGAGGCCGATAGAAATTTCCTTCGTCCGAGAAGGGCGCAAAAATGGTAAAGCTGACGACTTGCCGCTTGCTACCGTCTTCGATGGTGCGAGAGACTGGGAACTAACCGTGGACCTAAAGGGCCGTGGCAACTACCCTGAGGTGATCCGAAAGTTTGACTTGCGACCTGACATTGTACTTAGCTTCTGGTCAGCCAAACAGCTAACGCTGATTGAGCTGACCGTCCCTTACGAGTCCAATATTGAGGAGCAGCACGTGTACAAGATAGAGAAGTACAATGATATGGTCACAAGTCTTAGGCGGGAGGAATACACCGTCAGGCTGTTCGCCATCGAGGTAGGCGCGAAAGGTCTTGCCTCCTACTACGTGTCTGATGTGCTGAAGCGAATGGGCATGAAAGGTCGATCAAGAGCCCGGGCCCAGAAACAACTGTCTGAGACAGCCGAAAAGGCTTCGTGCTGGCTGTGGAACTGTCGCAACCTAGAGTGGAACGAGTCTCGAAAGTAGTATGGTTAGGAGCGGTAACTGCAGTACCACCAATTTCTCAGTCAAAACCACAAACTTTACAACGACTCATGTCAGCTCTTTAGCCCTTCCTCCAAGCGTGAGCGGTAAGCTTGAGTGCAGTCAATCACACAAATGTCGGCTAAAGTCCAACCTCCATAATAATAATACAACGATAATAGACCGTAAGCCGCGCCCTGCCAGCTGCAGAGAGACCAAGAGGTGGGTTCCGAAAGGAAGGGAGATCCGGCTCCCTAATAGGGAAGGAACACGGCAACGGAGACGTATGGAGGCGACAGACGCCGTGGCGAGGGATGAGGCTGGCATCCCACGACCACACGTGCCATGGGGCAAGCACTGGGTGGACGGGCTCTCCCCACCGAGGGAGGGAGGGCTTGAGACTGGACAAGGTAACAGCGAAGGGACAAGCTTAACATCAGGGATAACGAATATGACCAAACGAACGTCTCCACGGCAGGGGTAAGACTCCCGGAGTCATGATCCGGACGGGACTCCTAGAGAGTATTAGAAATTAATGGTCCGAAATGCATGGGGAAGGGGTTTACTTCTGATGATCGGAAGCCCCCTGCCGTGTTTGCTCCGCGTCGGAGTTCTTACGACTTATTTGCTGAATTAAAAAAAAAAAAAAAAGGAAACACATATGTAAGCCGGTGTTACGCACCCAAAAATGACATTATTGAACCAACTAAGAGGGAAATTTTTACCCAAAACGTCACGGAATTAACGGCAATCAAAGTATTATAAATATTAAAGAGCTGATGGGCGCCCTGAATGCCAAGATAGGATTTAAAATGTGGGCTTTGGAGAGAACACGGATATGGCTTAGTGGACGAAAATGTAGAGCTATTCACCAGTATTTATGAGCAGTGAATAAATATAATTTAGGATATCTCAGAAACAAGAAATTAAGGTACATTTTATTATCATAGTCTCAAATAAGTCCCAGGCATGAAATAGTTAGTTGACGAAGTGAGTACGGAAGACAACATAACAACAACATAAAGGATTGTAACGCAGTAAACTCTTTAATAATAGAAAGGAAAAAGAGCATACTTAAATAATAACAAAACTAGAGCTACATAAAACAGAGCCCAGGAAAATACACCGAAGCTACTGAATAAATGAAAAAGCCCATTAACGGCGGGTAAAAGACAATATTTAGATGATCTAGCAAGTGAGGGAAACGTGGCATCGAATAGAATCCTCGCAGACCTTTACAGCGCCATATGATAGCAGGAAACCATAATCAAACAAATAGACTGATTGATTAACAACAACAACAACAACAACAACAACAACAAAGAAACGGGAAAGTTCTGATTAAGATTAAAGACCAATTAAGCTTTTGGGCTAAATACTTTGAGGGGATAGAATATATATAAAAGATATAAAACGGGAGATACAGCGATGTTGTTGTGAGGCGTGGACAAAGCAAAAATCTCTGTCCTCGTACAAGAAGAATAAATTTAAAAAGGAAAGAGAAGTTGGTCCATGAAATGATATTGAAAATACTGTCTCAGTCCAATCAGTGTATGGCCAATAAGTAGGCACCATATGACAACAGAGTATGCACAAACTAATTTTACAAAAATTAAACTAACAAATCAGAAACAACCACATGTAATTTTATTTAATTCCAAAATCCTTTACACTGCAAACATTGAAATACAATAATAACAACACACACACAAATTTTCATGGGAATTCAATCCACCACTTATCGACAACCAGCCGGATCACAACCGGCAACAACAAATATAGCTTCCGGTAAAATGGTTACGGCATAACGCTGTTTTGTGTTTTTTCCGGGGAGGATGTGCTGTTTTTGGTATCCGTTTTAGGAGTTTTTCACAAGAAACCAAGGAAGGCAGGTGGCGAATGGAATATTGATGGCAGCCAACAGATAGTTGTTGGTTATGGTCTCAAGTTTCACGACGATAGGCAGAAGATGTCTTTCACGTGACAATGGCTATGGTCTCCGAATAGTATAGTCACTGCCAGGAAGGAAAGCAACGGCACACCACCTTCTTTAAAGATGCCAAGTTTATCATGGTTCCTTAACAAAACAAAGTCACAAGAAAAAGACACAACGTTGAAATTAGCAATATTGAATAGTCACGTTAAGCGAAGACGGAAAATTAGACAATATCAGACATGAAATGGGAAGAGAGAATATTAATATATTAGGAATGTGCAAGGCGAGAGGAAAGGAACAGGGTTTAAGACGGGAAGATTATAAGATAATGTATTCTACGGGAGAAGAAAGACAAAGATGTGTAGCAATTATTTTGGATCTGTAAACATCAAAATCTGGTAAAGGATATTGGACAGTGTCAGACTGGGTTCTTCTTCTTCTTCTTTTCGTTCATCCGGAGTGTTTTTTCAGATGTGATTGCGGTGTGTCAGTTATGCGCCCTTGGGCCGAAACCCGTAGGCCAACACATCCGGCTACAGCGTGCTTTTTTGACCAGGTAGCATTCCTGGGAGACTCTCACTTTTGTGGTGCCATCTACAGCCCAGCTGGCCAAGGTTGAACGGTCGAAGACAACGGTCATCCCTCAAAGGAAGGCAGGGACAGTCCATAGCATTTTCCGCCATCCAAGGTTGCTTCCATAGTTGCAGGGCCGACACATAGCGCCCTGATTCTGGGCTCACCGAGGGAAATCGTCACGTCCTGCTCATGGCTGCTTTAAATCCTCACTTCAATATATTGGTCATTTCGTTTGCCCCGGGCCATTCCTGCACAAACCAGACAAGTTTGCAGACGGTATCCACTCAGCGAGTTTTCGGACATGTGCTTGTCGTTGCGCCCGTCAGAGCTGTTCCAGGCACGACAGACATTCGGAAAACTACCTAGTCAGAGCTGTTCCGAACAAGAGCGGCATTCGGAAACTAGGTAGTCAGAGCTGTTCCTAGCACGAGAGACATTCGGACGAGACATTTCACTCGGACGTAATTGCGTAGTGTCAATTTTTAGTTTGCCACCCGTAGGACGACACTTCCGACTTCCGGCGGGCATTTTTTAATGAGGTTAGCCTTCCTCTGGTTTCGAGGCACGTTAGACTGTTGTGATGTCGCCCTCATCTCAGCTGGTCAAGATAGAACGATCAACGACATCGCGGTCGGCCCTCAAGGGAAGGCAGGGGCAGACCATGGGCATTCCCTCGCTATCCAAGGAGGCCATAATTGCAGAGCCGGCACATATTGCTCTGAGACTGGGCTGACCCGAGGAGTTGCCACGTCCTGCTCATGGCTGCTTTAGTTCCTCACTTCCATGTGTTGGGCATATCGCTTGCCACTGGTCGCTCAAGCACACACCAGGAGCGGTCAGACTGCGAGCGACATCCACTCGGTAAGCTTTTGCTTTTGACTTCGGACCACGCAATAGGTTCGCTCGCCGTGCGTTCCATTTCGTGTCATTGAGACGTTCTTCCACTTTTGTCTACACTCTCTATGAGTTAGATACAGACAGTTTTCGTAACCATTTCCTTCGACTGGGGCACTTTTCTGACTTTTTGTACTCGCTCACGAGGTAGGCTACATGTGCTGCCGGCTCAGCACCTTACCTTCGTGCAGCAGTGAACGAGAAACGGCCTGGCCCTCTCATCCGGGAATCTCTCATATCCCCCAGCTGAGAGCCTTCGAACATGTATCAGACCTGAGCATGTAGCTTGCTCAGTATCACGCCTCTATTTTTGGGCGTTCAGCCACAGCCCTCGACGGGGAGCCTTAAGAGTTTTGTCCGGACCAAGAACTTCTGCCTTCGTGCGCCTGATTTAAATTTTTGACTGCTATCCTCAGTCTCACCTGCAGAGCAGCAGGTTGTGTCTCTCTTAGTCTGGTCCCTATCCCATAAGCTGTCCGATATGTAGTTTTTCATCCATCAGCAAGCAAATGGGGTCGATGGGACACGCAAGCTCCCCCACCACGTCAAGGTGGAGACACATCGGGGGAGTGACTGGGTTCTATTAGTAAAATTAACCGGCAGACATTTTAACATAAACGTAATTCAAATATATGCCCCAACAGGAGAAAACAGTGACGATGGTATAGAATAATTTTATAATGACATGGCGAATGCTTTGAAGAAATGTAAAAATTCAGAAATAAATATCCTAATATGTGACTTCAGTGCGAAAGTAGGAAATCAAGGCGATGGATGCACAGAAGGCAAGCATGGTTTGGAAGAACGAAACGAAAGAGGATACAGACTTGGGCAAAAGAGCAGGAGATGATTGTCGGACACATCAGGTTTAAGCAACATCCTAGAAGATTATGGACATAGAGAAATCCTGACAGCAGGATTGATTCATTCATTCATTCAGTTACATGTCCTTTGCAGAACCTCGCTACCATCGCAACCTTCCGGAAAACTTCTCGATCACAAGCAAGATGTCCCGCCTCCGATACACCCATCTAGAGATCATCCGCCACATCCTGCACCCATCTTCTCTTTGGCCTTCCTCTTCCTCTATTCCCAGGCATATACCCCTCCATTATTGTTCTCTCCAAACTTTGATGACGTTTCAAGCAACCAAAATATTTCGATTTTCTTTGTTTTATCGTCTTTAATAGCCAACCCTCTTCAATATTTAGCTCTTGAAGTATGGATTCATTTGTGACAGCAGGATTAGAAACCAGATTTATTACATCCTGATTAGCAGAAGGTTTCGAAATGCGTTAACAATCGCAAAAAACAGTTCCAAATGCAGACTGTTACAGTAATGACAGACTGATTACAGGTGCATTGAAGATAGAGCTAAAGAAAGTCAAGTATACACCAGGAAACACTAAATATGATCTGTGTACATTGAAAAATTACAAGGAAATACGAGACAATTTTAACATAGAAGTAAAGAACAGATTTGATATATTGTCTCATCCAGAGAAACGTTCTCAAAATGTGAGTGATCAATGGGAAATGCTGAAGAATGCAATTAGTTTGGCTGCAGAAACAACTATTCCAAAATTAAAGAAAGTGGGTCGTCAGAAATGGATGACTGAAGAAATTTTACAACTAACTGAAACAAGAAGACACAACAAACATAATCCTGACAAATATGAAGAGATTCACAGAAAATTCATAACATCATATAAGGAGGCAAAAGAATCATGGCTTGAGAGACATTACATAGAAATTCAGATACAACACAACAGTAAAAATGTCAAAAATAATGCACACAAGATTTAATTACCTTACTAATAAAAGAATACGTACATCAACAGGTGACCTAAGAACGAAAGATGAAAACATCATAATAGAAAAAAGATCAGATTTTACATGTATGGACAGATTATGTGAAATCCCTTTATGATGATACCATAGAAGAACAGTATGATATTCGAAATAATAATGAAGGCCCATCAGTTTTGAAGATGGAGGTTCACAATGCTCTCAATCATATAACAACTGGCAAGACCCCCAGTCAGACAATATCACAACAGAAATGATCAATGCCTTAGTAGAATATGGAGTAGACCAAGTCACCAGTCTGTTGAACACAATATATGATACTGGAGATATACCTCCTGAATTATGTAATTTGGGAGAAATGGAAAAGACCTTACACTTGTAAAAAACATATTGGAAACAACAAACTACCATCAGAATTGATAATGATGTAGGTCAATATCAGTCTATTAAAAGAGGTGTGAGACAGGGGTGTGTAATGTCTCCATATCTGTTTTCCCTGTAAAGTGAAAATATTTTCAGAAATATAGAAGATATGGAAGGAATCAACATTGGGGGAAGATACATCAATAACATTAGATATGCAGATGATACAGTCTTGATTGTAGACAATGAACAGGACCTGCAATATTTAGTAGATGCGGTTGTTGCACACAGTGAGCAACAAGGGTTAGAATTGAATTGGAAGAAGACACAGATTATGGTCGTCACTGGGAAGAAGGAAAACCATAATGTGATATACGAGTAAATGGGCACATTCTTAAGCATGTTAATCGGTACAATTATCTCGGAACAGTCATAGCATCTGATGGGAGTGCCATGTTTCATTTATGGAATGTCCTGGCTCGTATCAGTTTAAACAGCACTTTATCTACACTGTCACTCAACTCGAACCACCAGACGCTGGAAGCCGTTTCATATTATCCACAACTTTTATTGAGTGCACCCAGCCGTCCCAGCAACCCCGCTGGCAAACCTAGCATTGTTCCATATGCAGCTGGTTCAGATCCTAGTCGTTGATTGTCTGTCGGGGGTACCTCTAGCTGTGCCAATCATGGCGTGTATTCCCTTGTCTGTAGTTTCGGTACGTCTAAACACAAGTGAGTCTCTGCATCACATACTGATAAAATGCAGAAAATGTTACAACTTACGATATGTGCTCCTTCAACAGTTTATCACACTATTTCACATATCGCCGGTGGCCATGAAGGTCATTGCAGACACCTGACCACACTCCTGGCAAGTCGCCCCGTAAATTCTAGTAAGCGCACAACACATTCTCTGATTGTAGAGAAGATCACTGTTTGGCTGCTTTCGTAATTCAAGCGTATTCCACCGCGATATATCTTGCACGCGGTTTGTTCATTATTGTCAGGAAATAATGACGTTCCTGAAACCTTAACAGTTGGCAGTTCAAGCCCTGGGTCTCGAGTGACTTTCAAATGTACTGCACTCCTGAGTTCAACATTCAGTCACTTGCCTGTCCCAGATATAATTTCTTGCACGAGTAACCTTGAACTGTGCAGGCCCGTCCTCGGTAAACCCAAGTAAAGAGGTTCAACTACTATTTCGATAACACTTCGATTTCTCTCCCCCCGACCTCTGCCTTCACTGGATCTATACCTTGTTTTGCTATTAACTGATTGCCTGCCAAACAAAAACGTGGTCCTGACCAAACAGAATTTCATGGTGGAAAATGGGAAGTAGGGGTGTGTCACAATAATGCTTTTAAAATTGTTAAACTGGTAGCAGATATATTGTATTATATATCAAATTAAAGAAGATTGCACAAGGAACATGAAAGTGTTAATAATTAATTGATAGGTTAGAAATATTATGACAGTAATGAGAGGTTTAAGAGGTAAAAATTGTTTTAAAGATTTCACTTACCAAGGCGTTATTTATAATCCTCTTATGTTGATCCTGTTTAATTTACTGAGTACACATACACTTACATTTACATTTACACATACCACTTGTGGTCAAGAATATCACATGAACTGCTCCACAACATCAATTAACACAAAATTAAAACATAATATTTTGAAGCACATATTTTTCACACAACATGGAAAATGTCAGTAACAAACCAGCCAGATTGTACTGAGAAAAAGAATATAAACGCTATTTTCTATTTCATTATAATTATTATTCTTTTCTATTTAATTATTTAAATACTCCTTAAATACTCTGTGATTGGGAACAGAAATTTAGGGGCATAAATGTGGCCCATTAGCGCATTCATAATTCGATATGTGCCATAATATTATAAAATATTATAACGAAGTTTCGCTTTTAGTGTTGTTTTCAATTATTACGGAATAATCTAACTGACCACTGTATACTTCACGTGGTTTTAGTTTTTGAAGTCCTTTAAATCACAATAACTATAATATAAAATTGTTTAAAACCTTAATTTTCTTAAAAATATATGAGGTCCAGAACCAGAAGGTCATTTCGAAGTTCAAATCACAACAATCATTTCGAATCACAAGAAATACTTTTTCTAAAAGAAATATGGCTGTTAACGCCCTGTTTCACGCTGCTAAATCTTTCTACCTCAATTTTAAGTTACCGAAGTTAACTAAAAATTGCGGAAACATAAGAACTGGAACAAATAAATCACTGTTTATACTGTTACAGTAGACTGGCACTCGGGTGGCACAATATGTTCACTGTGACAGTATACTGGCACACGGCAGAGAATCAGTGATCAAGCTCCTATAATGCTCTGTTAATATGAAATAATTCCCTTAGACCGTTTCCTCAGTTCATGTAACCACTTGGATCATTGCAATATACCCCCCCCCCCTATTTTCCCCTTCAAAATATGTTTACACATTTTGCTAGTCTTGTGGTGATCTAGCTGTCTTGACATGAGACAAGGATATCCAGTCCGGTCACTAATACGAATTGATACACGCATACCCTTTTCGTACATTGCTACAATATTATTGGGAGAGTGGTTATGACAATTACATCACGAAAAAAATATCTTCTTCTTCTTCTTCAGCTTTCCGAGCCATTGAGGTTCTTTGCTGCAAATACAATCCGTCTCCATTCGTCTCTCTGGTGGACCTTCTCTTGCCAGTCGTTGATTCCAAGTGCTTGTAGGTCTGTACATGTATTATCTCTCCACCGTCTTCTTGGTCTACCTCGGGGTCTGCGGTCATTTATTTCCTGAGTGTAAGCGAGTTTTGTTTCCCTATTATCTTCCATTCTTTCTATATGCCCCAGCCATTGTAGTCTATTAGCCTTCATGATACCAGTGATTAGCGGGGACTTAAACAGATCATAAATGTCTTTGTTACTTCTTCTTTTCCACTCTCCACTTTGTGTATCCCTAATGGGTCCAAAGATGCGTCTTAAAATTTTGTTCTCAAAGGTTTGTAACAAGGCTTCGTCTCCTTTCGTTGTACTCCAGGTTTCAGAGCCATACAGCACAACTGGTCTGATCAGTGTTTTGTATATTGTGATTTTGGTGTTACGAGATAGCGCCTTTGATTTTAGTAGATGTTGTAGTGCATAGTATATCTTATTTCCAGAGTTGATTCTAGTTTGTATTTCTTCCCTTATGATGTTGGAGCAGTTGAAGATTGTACCCAGGTATTTGTATGTTTCCGTTTTTTTAATGGTCATATTATCTATTTGTATGTGGCCAGAGGTTTTAGCCATTCCTTCTCTTGAAATTACCATATATTCTGTCTTATCTTGGTTGATAACCAGCCCCATCTGTTGGGCTTTTTCCTTTAAGTGACTCAATGTTTCCAATGTCTTTTGTTCACTTTGCCGTATAATATCTATATCATCTGCATAACCAAGCAGCTTGGATGTTTCTCCAATATCACATTCCTCCTTCATCTTCCTTACAAATTTCTCTAGAGCCAGATTGAAGAGTAGCGGCGATAGTGCATCACCCTGTTTCAAGCCAGATGTTATTTGGAAGGGGTCTGATTTCCTGCCTTTATATGTTACTATATTATAAGTATCTTCCATGCATAGTCTGGTCATGTTGATTAACTTCCTTGGTATTCCAAATTCCTGCATAGCATTCCATAGACTATTCCTAAAGACACTATCATAAGCCTTTTTAAAATCCACAAAAATGTTATGGAGATCTCTTTTATATTCCCAATATTTCTCGGCTATTTGTCGTAAGATAAATATCTGATCTATTGTTGATCTGTTTTGTCTAAAACCCGCCTGGTAGACACCTAATATGTCTTCTGAATATGGTTTTAGTCTATTTAGTAATACTGCGGATAGTATCTTATAGCTTGTGGACAGTAGTGATATTCCTCTATAATTTCCACATTGGAACTTGACTCCTTTCTTAAAGATAGGTATCAATAATGACTCTTTCCAGTCATGGGGTAATTCTTCTGTCCTCCAGATTTTTATTATTAGTTCGTATAGCTTTAGATGTAATGCATGGCCACCTGCCTTTATAAATTCAGCAGCAATTCCATCAGTCCCAGTTGCCTTATTGTTTTTAAGTCGTGTGATTACATATAGGATTTCTTCAAATGTAGGTTCTTCAATTTGTGGTTCGCATGTTAGAACCTCTTCCTGTGGGAAATGTTACTTGGAGCTTCACAATTTAGTAATTCAATAAAATATTCTTTCCATGTGTTGCACATTTCCTCATTGGTATTTATCATATTCTCATTTTTGTCTTTTAAACCATATGTGTTTTGTTGGTGCCCTCGTTTCATTGACTTCAGTTCTTTAAAACAATTTTCTGGATTCATTTTTCTGGTGATTAGTTTCCATATCTTTGATTATATTACTCATATATTCTCGCTTCTGCTGTCTGACTATTTTTGTAGCCTCTTTACATTCATTTCTATAATGCTCTTCCTTTTGGATGTTTTTGATGTCATTTAACCATACATGTCTAGCATTCTTCTTTCTAATGACTGCTTCTTCACATTTTTGATTGAACCATCTGTTCATTCTATGCGTGGTTAACACACCGAGACATTCTTCTGCGGTAGATTGAATTGTATTCTTGATGTTCAACCACGTTTGGTCAACGCTTTCCTCCGAAGGGTTTTGCAGAGTTTCAAGTTTACATTTTATTTCATCTGTAAATTTCTCTTTGACTGTAATGTCTTGTAGTTTTAGTTTTTCTCTGTTATATGTTGGGTGTAATCTTTGTAATTTAGTATAGAAAGCTCTCTTACGTTTTATTTTAAATTTTGCTCCAACGAGGAAGTGGTCACTGTGGTACTCAGCTCCTCTATAACTTCTGACTTGCTGTATGTTTGATGCATTTCTGGTGTTAATTAAAATGTGATCTATTTGATTATAGGTTCTCTTGTCACATGATTTCCAAGTTTGTTTGTGTATATCCTTTCTTTGTAGTCTGGTACTGCTAATCTGCAGTCCTTTGGCTTCTGCCAGGTTGATGACTCTCCATCCATTATCATTTGAAGTTGTATGTAGGCTTTCCATACCGGCCACTTTTTTATTAGTTTGCTCTCTACCTATTTTTGCATTGAAGTCTCCCAGCACAATCAGGATGTCCTGTTTGGGGGTTTCTTCTATGACATCTTCCAGGTCATTATAGAAGTCTTCTTTAATATCATCTTCTTTCTCTTCAGTAGGTGCATGTACATTAATCATCGTTATATTTTTCCATCTACCTTTTATTCGTAATTTACTAATCCTGTCATTAAAAGCTTTAAAGTTTAAAACGTTCCCCCATAACTCTTTTTTTATGACAAATCCTGTTCCTAATTCATGTTTATTTTCTGTGTTTCCTCCATATATTATAATCATTCCATTTTGCTCTAAAGTACCCTCTCCTGGCCACCTTATTTCTTGAATTGCTGTTATATCCATTTGATATTCAACCAGCTCCCGGGTTAGTTCTTCGGCCGCTCCAGCTCGATATAGTGTCCGTACATTCCATGTTCCAAATCTCAAAAGTCCTTTAACGTTCCAAGGTCGTTGTCCAGATAAGTCAGTCCGATATCGAGGCTCATGTATTTGTTTCGTAACAAAGAAAGGTTTTTACAAAGGTGGGGATGTTAACCCCACGCTTCAACCCCTAACCTGGAGGACCAGGGTGTTTCTCTTTGTCTGTTCTCTACCCTTTGACCTGTCCGGCTTGGGAGGCCTGCTGGTAGCTACGCTACCGCCGGCATAGCTCTCAGGGTCATTGAGAAACTCAAGCTCCCCCACCACGACAAGGTGGAAACACCATCGGGGGAAAAATATACATCTAATTATTATTGTGGGCACGATACTTCCTGTCAATCCCCCGTTGACGTCGTGAGGATTAAGTCTCTTTTTTGTTCAGAGAACTGACATCAAACTGCTATGAGATCCAATGCCTCCCCGGACGTCATCATGCAGCCCCTTAACCTCATGCTTTCGCATGGAATATCTTGCACCCTTCACACAAGCCATTACGCTCTGGGTGAAGATTAAGTGTGTAATTGTTTAACCATACTCATTCCAATTATTTTTCCGTACTTCCTGTTTAATTATTATCATCAGTTAGAATAGGCATACATACTTAATTTAAATAATAAGTCACAATTCAAAGAAAATTGTTTACTACGCATGACTACACATAGTTATTATATATCATATTATTCTCATTTTATTTATATCTTATTCACATTATTTTATACAGTACATATATTCTTATCTGTTTGTTTAATTTTGCACCACTGATTGCAACAAGAAGAGATAAGATCAGAAATGAAGAAATCAGGACTAAAGTAGGGGTTAAAGCTGCTCTAGATTTTATTAGAAAGCAGCAAGTCAAATGGTTTGGCCATGCAAGTAGGCTACCAGTCAACAGCATGCCACAACAAGCAATGATGTACAGACCAGATGGAAACAGAGGAAGAGGCCGACCACGTAAACGTTGGACTGAGGGAATAACAGAATCCATGGGAATGTCGATATACGAAGCCCATAACCGGGCACTCTCACGAAGTTTATACTTCACCTCGACACCGCAAGGTACAAGAGGAACATGATGAGATGAGATGGAGATTGCAACAGATGGCAAACTAATGAGCGTAATCTTGCCAAGAAATCAACATACAGCTGAAAGATGCTGGTGTTGACAGCAATGTCCTGTAAAGGATATGCAAAAAAAAAAAATTGCAACAGAATTTAGGTATTAATAGTTCTAATTTAGTAATAAGTTCTAGTGTTGTCTAGATATTTTATTTGTCTTGTTAATATATCGTCCTCGTCGACTGTGATTTATTTATTTTAGTTTGTGTGGAAAAGTTATCACTTGCTCTGTTTTATCTATTTGTGTATTCATGTATTTCCTTTGTATTATGGCTATTAGCTAAGATGTTTATAATTATTCTAATTTGTTCGATAGTTTTATTAGCCAACCCAACAAAGGCAACAGTGACATGGTTTTCTTTGAATAATCATATTGTCAACCCTCCAACACCAACTGTAAAGCTGTGTACAGAGACTGGAAAGAACGCAAGCAAGGAACCACCTGGGAATACGTTTTGATCGAAGCCTTGCTTATATCGAGCACATAGACCACGTGATAACAAAGGCCAAACGGGGTTTGGCTGCGATGCGGGTGATGGCGGCAGCAAACTGTGAGCAGCGCCATTTATGTCTTCTGTAAGAAGGGCTGGTCATGTCTGTTTTTGAGTATGCGATGGATATCCTGACTCTTAGCCGTAAGCAGATAAAAAGGATGGAAAGGATACAGAACGAAGCCATGCGCATTATTCTTGGATGTACAAGAGATACAGCATGCAGGGCGATGCGCTACCTTCTTGATTTTCCAACCATTGAAGAGAGAATACAAATTCTCTGCCTACCTCAGAGTTAACGCAAACACACAACAACTACTGCATAGTGAAATTAGGAAGGTGAAGGGCAGTAGGTTAAAAAGAGGAAGGTCGTGGATGGGTCAAGCCGAGGACATTCTTCAACAAGTATGTTAACTTGAGGACTTAGAACCTGGCGATGAGTGGGTACAAGTGCCAACAGATTTCTGTAGTCTCTTTCAGTCTGCATCCAACTAGACAGAACATGCAGACAAGAAAATCCGGCTGTTGTGGAGGCGGAAGTACAACCTTTGATTTTCGAGAATTCGTTAGACAGTGAAGCTGTCATATACAGAGATGTGTCGGTCGTCCGACATGTGAGAAGCTCATGGGCTTTTACGGTGCAGGCCGGAGGGAGAATCGTGAAGGAGGACTCTGGTGCTTTTGCTGAGACCACAAGTAGCCAGACTATGGAAGTCATGGCAGTAAGTAAACCAATAACATGGCTCGAGACACAGACATTCACTAGGGCATGTTTCCTTAGCGACTCAATGGGTATGCTCAAGAGGATAAAAATGGGGTGGATCCGAAGAGAATGGTTGCTGTCTCTGGAGCGGTCTCGGCTGGCAAAGATTAGTTTCATCTTCGTGCCAGGGCATGCGGTACAAGGAAATGAGCGGGCTGACAAGCTCGCAGGTAATGCTACTGTGGAGGGCGGACGCGCTATGGACTAGGCTGACATTTTGAATGCTCTACGAGAAGTAAGACTGTTGCGAGAACCAAGCGATGATGGTGATTCTACAACCATGGTCAGACCGCGAGAACTGCAAATTAAAAGAGGTGTTGCCAAACAAGAACACAGAACTGGTGTCGTGAGCCGCTACACGCTGCGGGATTTGTTGAGGAGGGTATCCGAGCACTTATGGACTGAATGGTTTGATGTGCAATGAGGATGATCTGTCGACTAACTAACTAACTAACTAACTAACTAACTAACTAACTAATATAAATCTGATGTAAGTGTATCCCTTCATGTAACTTATTAATTTTGTTTGTTCTTTAATAATATGTTATAATGGATTATTTTAATTCTTTAGTTATTATAACTGGAAATAGTTTGAATATTACTTTATTCACTCTGTGTTTGACTTTTCTAAAGATGATTTTGAAAGGTTTACATGCATATGAAAAAAATGGATTTCGATGGTTTACAACGTTATGCATGCAATGAATGAAAATTGTTTACACGTATATGAATGAGATCTAAAACATCTTGTTGTAAGGTAGAAATGTTCACACTTATCGTTACTTTTCTCACTCTTTGTGATACAAATCAATATTATTACAGTATAACATTGCTTTCTATCTTTCTGTGATGCAAGTCAACATTATTAATATACTAGCTGACCCGGCCCGGCTTCGCCCAGGCCCTGGCGGGGATCTATCTATCTATCTATCTATCTATCTATCTATCTATCTATCTATCTATCTATCTATCTATCTATCTATCTATCTGTCTGTCTGTCTGTCTGGCTATCTGTCTACACGTCCGTCCGTCTCTCCCTCCGTCTGTCTGTCTGTCTGTCTGTCTGTCTGCCTACACGTCCGTCCGTCCGCCTCTCCCTCTGTCTGTCTGTCTGTCTGTCTGTCTGCCCGTCCGTCCGTCTCTCCCTCTGTCCCTCCCTCCGTCTATGCCTCCCTCCCTCCCTCTCTCCCTGTCTGTCTGTCTGCTGTCTTTCTGCCTGTCTGTGTAATAATTTATTGGTTGCAGTTAGAAAATTTCGCTTAATGCTAGGATTATTTTTTTTATGTTTTCGTATAATTTTCATGTAAAAAATGATGTGGTGGTATCGTGAACAACCTTAGATAAACGAAGACCAACTTACAAAAAGCATTAGAAAGAGCACTTGAAAGATCTTTACATCTTCCCCCAACAATTAACTTGGGTAAATGGAGCGGCAGCAGCAGCAGAAGAAGAAAAAGAAGGAGGAGGAGGAGGGAGGAGGAGGAGGAGGAGGAATAGGAGGAGGGGGAGGAGGAGGAGGAATGGGAGCAGGAGCAGGAGGGGGGATGGGGAGGGGAGGAGGAGAAGGAGGGGGATGGGGAGGGGATTGGAGGGGAGGAGGATGAAGAGGATTATAATGCATATGCCTGTAAATAACTGTAGCGAAAAAGTCCACCTATTTGAGAAATATGCAACAATTTTACATATATAGCAATGCTATTAAAAGTTATGTCCCCTCGCTATATATTAATTATAATGTAAATTAAAATATTAAATAATATTAAGTAAATAACTGTTTGTATACTAACAAACTAAGACAGTTGGCAGCACGGGAATGAGGGGAAGACGTGTAGAAAATTTCATCTCAATCGGATGGACCGTTCGCGAACGCATAACATACATACATACAGACATACAGACAGGCATTCTATTGTATATATATAGATTACATCATTCGCTTTCTTCCTGTGAATATCAGATCATATTCTTATAACGTGTTATATTGACCTATGGTCTTGGACAAGAAGCGTTAGGTTCCTGTCCAATAGTGTATACATTATTATTTCAATACAACACATATATTGAAATTATTCCAAAAGAAATTTTGTGGGGGGTAATTCTGAAATAGAAACATCAATATCATATATCAATTGTACATACAATTATTAATTAACTATTAGGTAGTTAGTTAGTTAGTCGCGGTTCCAACTTCACGGCAACGGGTTGTCCCCATATTGCTCCGTTCCTGTGCCAGTGAATATCACACAAAATGCTCCTTACTGCCCTATGTGAACAATGGAATAGACAGGAGTGTCGGCAAGCCAACAGCCCGCACAGGTACACTGTGCATAATGCCGCCGCCAGAATGCCACCACAAAAGTCCTTCATGACAGATACAGTTCATTATTGAAGGAAACGGCAGTCACCAGAAAGACTTCATTCACCCAGGTTTTATCCCATATGGCTCGGTCTCTTTCCGCAGGGCGACCCACCGAAAGCGCCGCACAAAGCACGAACTCCGTAGCTACAGCGACGACTCCCAGGAGTCTCCCGAGAAAAGCACCCGTGAACCGAAAAGGCAAACCAGTCAATCCAGCAACAGCCGGCCGTCATCGTTATTAACTATTATATGTGGACAGTGACGATGATAATGATGGTAGAGATGAAGAATTTTCCCCTATTTATTAGAGTGCTGAAATGCTATGTAGAACCAGTTTTGCTGTATGGCAGTGAATCTTGGAATGTAAATGAACAAATTAAGAAGAAATTAGAAGCAACAGAGATGTGGTTCCTGAGACGAATGTTGCGAATTCCTTGGACTGCCAGAGTAACTAACGACGACTGCCTGAAACAGGCTAATGAAACTAGAACATTATATACAACAATAAGACAGCTTTCCTCGGTCATATGATAAGAAGAGAGGCATTGGAGAACATCGTAAAAACTGGAAAGATCGAGGGGAAGAGAGGCAGAGGTAGACCAAGAGAAGTGATGCTGGATGGATTGAGACGGTGGCATGGAGGAATATCAGCAGCAGAGTTGATCCAGAAAACCAAAGACCGAGATCTATGGAGAGCCATGAACGCCAATGCAAGCCGGCACGGCACTTGATGATGATGATATTTATGAAAACGAGATTATACTTATTTATCATCTATACTGTCGACTTGCTTGATGTCGAGCTTTCTGGACTTGAAGGTGGAGTTTTCTCATTCTAGGTTCAATTCCTTTCCAAACTTGTACTGATGCTCTTATTGAAGTCTAGAAAGTCCATTTGTGCTTTGTACAATTTCTGACATTTCCGTAGTTACATAGGATGTATTTATCTTAATGTGACATATACAATTGTGATTGAAATGAAATTAACAATTATATTACAAACAAATTACAAGCGTCAAGTTGCTTGTTTGTCGTAATAAGTGTCGTCACTGGGGTGAGGGGAATCAACACCCACATTCTTTTAACCCCATATCATTATCTTGAGGATATCCTAGCTTTCTGTCCACAACACCCCGTCAGTCCATGGATCTCTCTCTCTCTCTCTCTCTCTCTCTCTCTCTCTCTCTCTCTCTCTCTCTCTCTCTCTCTCTCTCTCTCTCTCTCTCTCTCTCTCTCTCTCTCTCTCTCTCTTCTTACCACTGGACCATGCCCCCTCTCATTCTTTTCCAAAACATACCACACAACTCCAGCTTCTAACAAAATGACAAATTAATTTAATAAAGAAAAGTGTCAGGTATGTGCAAAGTGTATGTGTAGAATGTCTGTCGTATAATCTAGTGTGTATGCAGAATCAGACCGAACAGCTCAGGAGCAAAGTCTGCTTCATCACAGTACTGGCCACACAACAGCACCATAGATCAAGTACAAGAAGACCTCACCAAATGATGCGTCTCTCCGGCCAAATGTCGACTTCCTCCAATAGCTCTTGGATAGTCCGGATGCCTGGTCACCAATAGTGGATATAGTCCAATACTGACCATGAATCTGACACACACAGTGTAACTAATATGTCACTAAAAGTTCTGTGATCTGATAACCCTTGTACTAGTAAAATAATGTTTACTGTCACTTTGAAACTAAATGTTAGTAGTTTATTTCTCATAGGAATTCCCCAATTGTAACACACAATGTTAATTGGTAATGTCACACAAAAATTCCCAATTTGGAAAAACACAATGTTCAATTTCCAGTTTCTATATAACTACTATTGTTCCTGTTACTAGTGGTATTGTAAGTGTCTTCACTTTACTATGATGAAGAACTACCACTGAGGAATCACTCTTATAGTCTCATCGTTTCCCGCTCAGCAGAGGCCAGGTTCTTGCAGACCCTCTGGGTTATGGACCCAGTGCAAAAGCCGCTGAGTAAAAAAACCCTTCACTGATCGAGCCATGACTTTTCTTATAGCTTGTTGTAAAATATAGTGGAACCTGTTGAAGAGAGAACACACCTGGTGAGAGCAACCCGATTCCGACCTTTATTAGGTGAGTGTAGGCCGACGGCCGCACTCAGATATATAACAGAGAACCAAACTCTGTCATAAGGCAGAGGAGCTCATCACATCGGTCTGAGTCATGGTAAGACAAGGAAAGACTAAAGGAAAAGTGCAGAAACCCAGTAGACTACCCTACTGGAAGATCCTATCACTTGACATTTCCTTTATCCCCCCCAACCATCTCAATCTCCCTAATATCATACCACTACATTGTTCTTAACTCACTGAGTTAATTGATATCTCACACTAGCTAGTTTAAGCAACGCGATAGCCTACTGTTGCCGACTCTCTATAATACGTTCTCACAACGCACATTACTACACTCGATTCCTAAGAATAATCTTAATTTAGGTCTATTAATTAAATACCATATATTTATTCCGGTTTGAAATCGAGACTACTAAATCACACAAATGGATAAAATGTCCGCCGATGTAATCAACAGAAGACACTGTAGTCTCTCTCCATAATCAAACTCAGGAACATCACACACGTCCTTGTTGCTTCACAACATTTGGTCGACTCCCGCCAAAGTTGTTTATCCAGACTGTTTTAATACTGTGTCTGAATGACGTCACAAATCTGATCTAGACACTAGGCGTCGATAAACTATTTTTCTCTCTCCTTTTCCGACTCGATGGAAACAACCTGGCTGGCTGTCCCGCTTTCATCTGGGGAATTGTCCCGGTACTTCAAAAAGTCTTGCCGGTCTGTAATCTGGAGAATATTTTCCCCACAACAAAAGATCTTGCCGACTTTCATCCAGGACAGTCTGTCTACCACATCAAAGGATGGCTGCCGCCTGTAGACGAATGGCGCGACAGTCTTTCATCGATCGACAACTCCAAGAATTTCCGTGACATAGGCCCCTCTTAAGAGAGTAGTCCGCATCAACTCTTTCTCATTGGAGGTTCGATCCAGATGATCTATTCCTCTTCTTCAGGAGCTGGGTGTCTAGACAGGAAATCAGCTCCAACATTTTCCTTCCCAGGTATATACTCCACCGTGAAGTGGTAGGGCTGAAGCAGCAACGACCACCGCATCAAACGGGCGTTGAGCTTCTGAGAAGTGGCCAGGAACATCAAGGGTTGATGATCCGACTGGACCCGAAACTGAACTCCATACAAATAGGGCTGGAATTTTTGCACGGCCCATACGAGAGACAAACACTCCCTCTCGACGGTCGAATAATTCCTTTCAGCCGGGAGAAGTTTCTTGCTTGCGTATGCCACTGGTTTCAAAACCGAAGCATCGTCTTTCCCTTCCTGTAACAAGGCTGCCCCAATTCCAATCCCACTCGCATCCGTTCTCAACACAAATGGCTTGGAATGGTCGGGGAGTTGTAAAACAGGTTTGCTGACCAAGGCCTCCTTCAACTGACTGTATGCACTCTCGCACTCGGGTGTCCATACAATTGGATCGTGGGATCCCTTTTTCAAGATTTCCGTTAATGGAGCTCCCAGTTCAGTGAAATGCGGGATGAATTTTTGGTAAAACCCACACAAGGAGAGAAAGGATCGCACATCCTTCTTCGTTTTTGGCCTTGGAGCTCGTCTGATCTTTTCTAGGTTTTGTCCTGGAGTGATGGTGTGACCGAGAAATTCCAGAGTCTGGTAACCAATCATGCACTTGGTTGGTCGAGCGGTAGACCCTGCTTCCCTGAGCCTATTGAAAACTCTCTCCAAGGATTGCAAATGATCATCCAAGCTGTCACTGGCAATTAGTATATCATCCATGAACGAGATAATGGACGGATCCTGTAAGGAATCTAAAAGGTCCTCATCATGCGAGTAAACACACTAGGTGCATTGCTGAGTCCAAAGGGCATGACACTGAATTCGTAGTGTCCACTGGGGGTACTGAAGGCCAGCAGGGGTCGGACCTCTGGTTTGACCGGGATCTGATAATACCCCCGACTCAGATCCACTTTTGAGAAGTACCTAGCCTTATGGAGCCTAGCGAATAACTGAGTTGGATTCGGCAAAGGTTCCACCTGAAATTGAGTGTGACTGTTCAAGAGTCGATAGTCTATACACAACCGGTGTTCTCCACTTGGTTTGCGTAACAAAACCACCCCCGCATTGTATGGGGATGTGGATGGCGCAATCACGTCATCCTTCAGCAGTTTCTGTATTTCCTCCTCCAGGGCCTTTTCTTTAGAGAATGGCACTGGGTAAACCTTTTGGCGAACAGGCTCTTGTGTGGTCAAGGTCATCTCGAACTCAACCAACCTCGTTCGTCCTGGTTTATCAGTCAGTATCTGCTTATGAGACTCGAGAACCTGGGTAATCTTTTCCCTCTCCTGGGGAGTCAGATCAGGGTTCACCTGCACATCCCTATAGGTTTCCTGGTGTACCAGTGGATATTCCCTGCCCTCGTTGGTTCCCGTTTCAGTCTCCACTGCGACTGCCATTGCCATGAGGTGGGCTGCTTTGTCTCCGGGTCTCTCCTCGTACTTCCGCAGGAGATTAATATGGAAAATCTTCGACTTTCCCCGGATCCGGATCTGATAGTTGGTTCTGGATACCACCCTTTCCACGGGAAATGGTCCTTGCCAACCTATCTCCAGTTTGTTGGTTCCCGTTGGGAGTAGCAACAAGACTTTGTCTCCCACCTCTAGAGATCTGTCTTTAGACCTACGGTTGTAGTAAGCCGCATGTCTTTTTCTGGCCTTTCTCAAGTTCTGAGTCGCCAGAGTCCATCCCGTGTGAAGTTTTTCTTTCAGTTCCTCCACGTATTTATAAGAGGAGATCACTTCTTCTGACGTCCCCTCCTCAGTCCAACTCCTCAACATGGCTTCCAATGGTCCTTTGATTGGACGACCAAACAGCAAAGTAGCGGGTGGTAGTCCTGTTGAGCCATGAGGCACTTCCCGATAGGCGAAAAGTGCTGCTGGGATATATTCATCCCACCTATCAGGTTTTTCCTGTGCCAGTTTCCGGAGCATTGTCATCAACGTGCCGTTGAAACGCTCTACTTGTCCATTGGCTTGAGGGTGGTAAGGGCTGGTGTGAATATGGTTAGAGTGGAACACCCTAAATACCTCCTCCATGAGTTTCCCACAAAACTGGGACCCATTGTCGGTCAGAATCTGATTAGGGAAGCCTAATCTGGTAAAGGCCTCCATCAGTGCGTCAGCCACTCGTTTCGAGTCAATTGTGGTCAATGGTATGGCTTCACCCCACATTGTACAGCAATCCACCATTGTGAGTATGTACATATTCCTCTTTCTAGTCCTAGGAAGTGGACCCACGATGTCGATGGCTACCCTCTCGAAAGGAGAGTTCATGATGGGCATTTCACCCAAGACCACCGGCGCTGTCCAGTGTTTCGGTGCCACCCTCTGGCACTCAGGGCATGACTTCACATACCGACGCACATCACCGGTCATTCCCGGCCAATAGTAATGGCAGGAAATTCGCTGCATGGTGGCGGCAATACCCATATGCCCACTAAATGAGATGGTATGCCCCATATGAAGAATTTGGGAACGGAAGGCCTTCGGGACTACCAACTGACCGTGTAGGTTGTCTCCCCTTCCGGCTCTCCTGTAGAGTATCCTATTCTTCATGTAGTACTGCCCCCGTTTTGGTGGATCAGCACTTCTCTGCAGCTTCTTGTAGCAAGGACGTAAGGTTGCATCCTCACTCTGGGCAGTTCGCAACTCCCCCGGCAGTGGGTTAGTGACAATTGCTTCTGCCTGATCAGTTCTCGTCTGAGAGCGAGTCTGAATTGCTCCCATATGGATTGGCTCCCTGGGCATTCCCAGAAAGACATACCGGCAACCGAGGATGACGGGGAAAATGGGATCGGTCAATACAGCGGCCTTGATTGTGCCGGTGACATATCTTGACCGAATCTCCACTTTGGCGATTGGCAACTTCATGGCCACAGCACTCTTCTGTGCAGGCTGTATCTCCATGGTCTCACCTGTGAATTGTTCTGGGTGTACCAGATCCGCAGAAATCACGGCCTCCCCGTCCAGACCAGTGTCATATAGACACTCAACTTGTCGGCCGTTAACCTCTATCAATTCCACTACAGGTGGCTTATCCTGGTCTGGAGTCTCTTCCTCGGCCTCGACCTGTTCGGTGGACTCCACCTTGGGTTCCACTGGGCACACGACGAAATGAGAGTCTCCTGACTTAAACCTGCAGTCTTTAGCATTATGCGTGTTCGACCTGCAGTGTTTGCACCATTTCCCTGTCCTAGATTTTCTCGTGCCGGACTTTGGTGAGCTCTCCTGGTTGAGAGCTTCCTTGTCGACCTCAGCATTTTCAGTGGCAACCTCCTTTGGAGCCACTTGACACGCCGCGAAGTGAGGGCTCTTAGCCTTCGATTTGCAGTCCCTCGTATTGTGAGAGGGCGACTTACAAATCGAACACCACTTCTCCGTCCACTTTCTTTTTGGTGAAGAGTTCGAGGTGCTCTTGCTTCCCTCCTTTGTCTTCTCCAAACTTTCCTCTTAAATTTTAACATATGGTTCCACTTTCTTAGTTCCCGTGCTTTTGGATTTCTTCCGGTCATGTTTCTCCTGACCTTTGGTGTTTGTGGAATGGTTTTCTCCAGCCTCCCCATGTACCTCGACGAACCGTTCTGCCAATTTCGTCACGATGTCGATACGTTCCGCCCCTTGTTCTCCCAAGAATGTCCTGAGAGGTTTCGACATTTGCTTTCGCATCTGGTCGACTATCATGAGCTCTTCCAGACTCTCATAGTCATTCGCGAACCCAGCCAAATCCATCCACTTATGGAGATAGGATTTCAGACGCAGACTGTAGGCGGCAAACAACTCTCCCGGTTCTCGTTTCGCTGCTCGAAATTTTTTCCGGTAGATATGTGACGTAACTTCGAAACGTTTCAGCAGAGCCGTTTTCAATTCGTCGTAATTGTTCTCGTGTCCTGGCGGCAGGCGGGAGTAAACCTCGTAACCTGTCCCGCGTAATCCCTGGGACAACTTAAGACACCATTTGTCACGATCCAGACCCATAGCAACAGACATTGCCTCGAAGCGTTGTAAGTACTGGTCGATCTTCTCTTTGTCTTCTTCATAGACAGCCAAAGGAAACTTCATAGCATGGTAACTATGTCCACCCACTGGGGTTGAGCCAGGGAGAGAGGAGCCTCCCACTGCTCCCTCAGTTTCCCCACTAGATTGCCTCTTAAGCTCGAGTTCCCCATTCGGTACTCATGCTCCCTTTTCTGAGCTTCTTGTTCAGCTTCCAATCTCTTAGCAGCTTTTTCCGCTTCAAGATTCTTAGCAGCTTACTTAGCTTCCAGTTTCCTAGCAGCTTGCTCAACTTCAAGTTTCCTAGCAGCTTGCTCAGCTACACGTTTCCTAGCAGCTTGCTCAGCGTCAAGTTCTAACATTTTAGTGGCTTGCTCAGCTTCCCTTCTTTTAGTCTCTAACTCCATCTTTCTTAATTCCATCTCGGCCTTCCGATCTTCTCTTTCTGCTTGACGAAGATCTCTCTCCACCTCCTGTATGTACTCTGTTAGTGCAAAACACGACAAGCCCATTCTTCCCCCCTCCCCCTTGCCCTAAGTTCTGCCATATCTAACTTAGGAGTGGCCATATTTCAGAGAGGTGAGTCAGCAGGTTGAGTGTAAATTTCTCCAAACAATATATAGATATTCACTATTTAAAATGTATCTATATATTTAACACCACACAGCACAACACAAACCAATCTCTCAATGACAAGAGTAGAATTAGGACCAAAGACCTATGTAGACTTGTGAAGTGTGAACAGGTAAGATTATGTGTCTTAATTCCTATCCACATTCACCCTAACTGGATCCTCATTAATATGATACCACCATCCCGTGTAAGGAGATCCCGTGTCGAAAGATTCCGTGTCGAGAGATTCCGTATCGAGCCCCCAGTAATGTCGTAATAAGTGTCGTCCCTGGGGTGAGGGGAATCAACACCCACATTCTTTTAACCCCATATCATTATCTTGAGGATCTCCTAGTTTTCTGTCCACAATACCCCGTCAGTCCTTAGATCTCTCTCTCTCTCTCTCTCTCTCTCTCTCTCTCTCTCTCTCTCTCTCTCTCTCTCTCTCTCTCTCTCTCTCTCTCTCTCTCTCTTACCACTGGACCATGCCCCCTCTCATTCTGTTCCAAAACATACCACACAACTCCAGCTTCTAAATAAAATGACAAATTAATTTAATAAAGAAAAGTGTCAGGTATGTGCAAAGTGTATGTGTAGAATGTCTGTCGTATAATCTAGTGTATATGCAGAATCAGACCGAACAGCTCAGGAGCAAAGTCTGCTTCATCACAGTACTGGCCACACAACAGCACCATAGATCAAGTACAAGAAGACCTCACCAAATGATGCGTCTCTCCGGCCAAATGTCGACTTCCTCCAATAGCTCTTGGATAGTCCGGATGCCTGGTCACCAATAGTGGATATAGTCCAATACTGACCATGAATCTGACACACACAGTGTAACTAATATGTCACTACAAGTTCTGTGATCTGATACTCCTTGTATAGTAAAATAATGTTTACTGTCACTTTGAAACTAAATGTTAGTAGTTTATTTCTCATAGGAATTCCCCAATTGTAACACACAATGTTAATTGGTAATGTCACACAAAAATTCCCAATTTGGAAAAACACAATGTTCAATTAACCAGGTCTCTATATAATTACTATTGGTCCTGTTACTAGTGGTATTGTAAGTGTCTTCACTTACTATGATGAGAACTACCACTGAGGAATCACTCTTACAGTCTCATCAGTTTCCCGCTCAGCAGAGGCCAGGTTCTTGCAGACCCTCTGGGTTATGGGCCCAGTGCAAAAGCCGCTGAGTAAAAAACAGAACCTTCACTGATCGAGCCATACTTTTCTTATAGCTTGTTGTAAAATATAGTGGAACCTGTTGAAGAGAGAACACACCTGGTGAGAGCAACCCGATTCCAACCTTTATTAGGTGAGTGTAGGCCGACGGCCGCACTCAGATATATAACAGAGAACCAAACTCTGTCATAAGGCAGAGGAGCTCATCACATCGGTCTGAGTCATGGTAAGACAAGGAAAGACTAAAGGAAAAGTGCAGAAACCCAGTAGATACCCTACTGGAAGATCCTACCATTTGACATTTCCTTTATTCCCCACCCCCCCCCACCCACCCCAACCATCCTCAAGTCTCCCTAAATATCATCCCCCTACATTGTTCTTAACTCACTGAGATTGATTGATTGATTGATTGATTTAGGAACCGACATCACAGCATTCGGGACATTCCCATAAGCGCTCCGTCTACATCCTCAGCAGCCAGCGAAGAGTTCCAACACTAATAGTTCCAGTAGCAATCTGATTATATGTCCGTCTCGCCTTTCCTCCGAGCGCCGAGCGTCGGCCAGATCCCCTCGTCACACCTCGTTGTCTCATTCTTACCAGACCATGGTGCTCCATCTGCTCCTCCGAGGTGTACACGTGCTCCCACAAGGCCGCAACCACGTCTGCCTTGTCATGCATCAATACTCCACCAAATTTTGCCGAGCCAGCCAATCTGTCCGCCTGTTCATTCCCCAGCACTCCGGCATGCCCAGATAATTGATATCTCACACAAGCTAGTCTAAGCAACACGATAGCCTACTGCTGCCGACACTCCTATAATACGTTCTCATCTCGCACACATTACCACACTCGATTCCTAAGAATAATCTAACTTGAGTATATCTAATTAAATACCATATATTTATTCCTGTTTGAAATTGAGACTACGAAATCACACAATGGATACATGTCCGCCGATGTAAATCAACATAAGACACTGTAGTCTCCCTCTATACTCAAACCAGGAACATCACATACGTCCTTGAAGTTTCACGACATTTGGTCGACTCCCGCCAAAGTTGTTTATCCAGACTGTTTTAATATTGTGCCTAAATGACGTCACAAATCTGTCCAGACACTAGACGTCAATAAACTATTTTTTTTCTCTCCGTTTCTGACTCGATGGAAACAACCGGCTGGCTGTCCCTCTTTCATCTGGGGACTTGTCCCGGTACTTCAAAAAGTCCCGCCGGTCTGTAATCTGGAGAATAATTTCCCCACAACAAAAGATCTTGCCGACTTTCACCCGGACAGTCTGTCTACCACATCAAAGGATGGCTGCCGCCTGTAGACGACGGCGCGACAGTCTTTCATCAATCGACAACTCCAAGAATTTTCCCGTAGGCCCCCCTCTTAAGAGAGTAGTCCGCATCAACTCTTTCTCATTGGAGGTTCGATCCAGATGATCTATTCCTCTTCTTCAGGAGCTGGGTGTCTAGACAGGAAATCAGCTCCAATCTTTTCCTTTACAGGTATATACTCCACCGTGAAGTGGTAGGGCTGAAGCAGCAACGACCACCGCATCAAACGGGCGTTGAGCTTCTGAGAAGTGGCTAGGAACATCAAGGGTTGATGATCCGACTGGACCTGAAACTGAACGCCATACAAATAGGGCTGGAATTTTTGCACGGCCCATACGAGAGACAAACACTCCCTCTCGACGGGCGAATAATTCCTTTCAGCCGGGAGAAGTTTCTTGCTTGCGTATGCCACTGGTTTCAAATCCGAAGCATCGTCTTTCCCTTCCTGTAATAAGGCTGCCCCAATTCCAATCCCACTCGCATCCGTTCTCAACACAAATAGCTTGGAAAGGTCGGGGAGTTGTAAAACAGGTTTGCTGACCAAGGCCTCCCTCAACTGACTGTATGCACTCTCGCACTCGGGTGTCCATACGATTGAATCCGGGGATCCCATTTTCAAGGTTTCCGTTAATGGAGCTCCCAGTTCAGTGAAATGCGGGATGAATTTTTGGTAAAACCCACACAATGAGAGAAAGGATCGCACATCCTGCTTCGTTTTTTGGCCTTGGAGCACGTCTGATCTTTTCTAGGTTCTTTTCCTCCGGGACAATTTGTCTTGGAGTGATGGTGTGACCGAGAAATGTCAGAGTCTGGTAACAAATCATGCACTTGGTTGGTCGAGCGGTAAGCCCTGCTTCCCTGGGCCTATTGAAAACTCTCTCTGGGGATTGCAAATGATCATCCAAGCTGTCACTGGCAATTAGTATATCATCCATGAAAGAGATAATGGACGGATCCTGTAAGGGATCTAACAAGGTCCTCATCATGCGAGTAAACACAATAGGTGCATTGCTGAGTCCAAATGGCATGACATTGAATTCGTAGTGTCCACTGGGGGTACTGAAGGCCAGCAGGGGTCGGACCTCTGGTTTGACCGGGATCTGATAATATCCCCGACTCAGATCCACTTTTGAAAAGTACCTAGCCTTATGGAGCCTAGCGAATAACTTAGTTGGATTCGGCAAAGGTTCCACCTGAAATTGAGTGTGATTGTTCAAGAGTCGATAGTCTATACACAACCGGTGTTCTCCACTTGGTTTGCGTAACAAAACCACCCCCGCATTGTATGGGGATGTGGATGGCGCAATCACGTCATCCTTCAGCAGTTTCTGTATTTCCTCCGCCAGAGCCTTTTCTTTAGAGAATGGCACTGGGTAAACCTTTTGGCGAACAGGCTCTTGTGTGGTCAAGGTCATCTCGAACTCAACCAACCTAGTTCGTCCTGGTTTTTCAGTTAGTATCTGCTTATGAGACTCGAGAACCTAGGTAATCTTTTCCCTCTCCTGGGGAGTCAGATCAGGGTTCACCTCCACATCCCTATAGGATTCCTGGTGTACCAGTGGATATTCCCTGCCCTCGTTGGTTCCCGTTTCAGTCTCCACTGCGACTGCCATTGCCATGAGGTGGGCTGCTTTGTCTCCGGGTGTCTCCTCGTACTTCCGCAGGAGATTAATATGGAAAATCTTCGACTTTCCCCGGATCCGGATCTGATAGTTGGTTCTGGATACCACCCTTTTCCTCGGGAAATGGTCCTTGCCAACCTATCTCCAGTTTGTTGGTTCCCGTTGGGAGTAGAACAAGACTTTATCTACCACATCTAGAGATCTGTCTTTAGACCTACGGTTGTGAGTATGTACATATTCCTCTTTCTAGTCCTAGGAAGTGGACCCACGATGTCGATGGCTACCCTCTCGAAAGGAGAGTTCATGATGGTCATTTCACCCAAGACCACCGGCGCTGTCCAGTGTTTCGGTG
This sequence comes from Cepaea nemoralis, assembly GCA_014155875.1. Taxonomy (NCBI): domain Eukaryota; kingdom Metazoa; phylum Mollusca; class Gastropoda; order Stylommatophora; family Helicidae; genus Cepaea; species Cepaea nemoralis. The sequence continues at coordinate 386,135 of JACEFZ010010959.1, read as the reverse complement.
CCACCCTCTGGCACTCAGGGCATGACTTCACATATCTACGCACATCACCGGTCATTCCCGGCCAATCGTAATGGCAGGAATTTCGCTGCATGGTGGCGGCAATACCCATATGCCCACTAAATGAGATGGTATGCCCCATGTGAAGAATTTGGGAACGGAAAGCCTTCGGGACTACCAACTGACCGTGTAGGTTGTCTCCCCTTCCAGCTCTCCTGTAGAGTATCCTATTCTTCATGTAGTACTGCCCCCGTTTTGGTGGATCAGCACTTCTCTGCAGCTTCTTGTAGTAAGGACGTAAGGTTGCACCCTCACTCTGGGCAGTTCGCAACTCCCCCCGGCAGTGGGTTAGTGACAATTGCTTCTGCCTGATCAGTTCTCGTCTGAGAGCGAGTCTGAATTGCTCCCATATGGATTGGCTTCCTGAGTATTCACAGAAAGACATACCGGCAACCGAGGATGACGGGAAAAATGGTATCGGTCAATACAGTGGCCTTGATTGTGCCGGTGACATATCTTGACCGAATCTCCACTTTGACGATTGGCAACTTCATGGCTACAGCACTCTTCTGTGCAGGCTGTATCTCTATGGTCTCACCTGTTAATTGTTCTGTGTGTACCAGATCCGCAGAAATCACGGCCTCCACGTCCAAGCCAGTGTCATATAGACACTCACCTTGTCGGCCGTTAACCTCTATCAATTCCACGACAGGTGGCTTATCCTGGTCTGGAGTCTCTTCCTCGGTCTCGACCTGTTCGGTGGACTCCACCTTGGGTTCCACTGGGCACACGAGAAATGAGAATCTCCTGACTTAAACCTGCAGTCTTTAGCATTATGCGTGTTCGACCTGCAGTGCTTGCACAATTTCCCTGTCCTAGATTTTCTCGTGTCGGACTTTGGTGAGCTCTCCTGGTTGAGAGCTTCCTTGTCGACCTCAGCATTTTCAGTGGCAACCTCCTTTGGAGCCACTTGACACGCCACGAAGTGCGGACTCTTAGCCTTCGATTCGCAGTCCCTCGTATTGTGAGAGGGCGACTTACAAATCGAACACCACTTCTCCGTCCACTTTCTTTTTGGTGAAGAGTTCGAGGTGCTCTTGCTTCCCTTCTTTGTCCTCTCCAAACTCTCCTCTGAAATTTTAACATATGTTTCCACTTTCTTAGTTCCCGTGCTTTTGGATTTCTTCCGGTCATGTTTCTCCTGACCTTAGGTGTTTGTGGAATGGTTTTCTCCAGCCTCCCTATGTACCTCGACCAACCGTTCTGCCAATTTCGTCACGATGTCGATTCGTTCCGCCCCTTGTTCTCCCAAGAATGTCCTGAGAGGTTTCGACATTTGCTTTCGCATCTGGTCGACTATCATGAGCTCTTCCAGACTCTCACAGTCATGCGCGAACCCAGCCAAATCCATCCACTTATGGAGATAGGATTTCAGACGCAGACTGTAGGCGGCAAACAACTCTCCCGGTTCTCGTTTCGCTGCTCGAAATTTTTTCCGGAAGGTATGTGACGTAACTTTGAAACGTTTCAGCAGAGCCGTTTTCAATTCGTCGTAATTGATCTCGTGTCCTGGCGGCAGGCGGGAGTAAACCTCGTAACCTGTCGAAGAGGAGGACGGAATACACAGGCAAATATCCCAAGGTCTGTGATATCGTGCTCATAATTGTACCTTTTATTCGCAACCCCGTAGTGAATCGTGGTTAGAGTTCTAACTATCTTATGGCAATTTCTACTCTCGCCTTCAGTTTACGATGTTCTCCTAACTTCCTTACCAGCGTTATAAGGTTACTCTATTTAATTCTTTAACAGTGCTCGCTGGCTAGTTCTGGAGAAAAGATTTACTGACAGTTCACGAGAAAATATTAATCAGGATAATTCTGTAAAGACTAAGATGAGCCGATGGGAAACAACTAAGAAAGGAGCCGCCGAATAGCGCTTATACACACCGAATAACTCCGGTACTTACCAGATGTCAATATGCACAAAATAACAGAGTAAAGCATCAAATTAAACTTGCCACTTTATATTGCATTCGTGAACTATGACAAGGTCTTTTATAGGATTTATAAGGAATTCATTTGGAAACTGACGGTGCATTGTGGAATTCCACAGAATATTATAAACTTAATATAGGCAACATATAGATAATTTAGGTGCAAAGTACTTCAAGATGGTAAACTTATAGAGGCACTCCCATTCGTGTTCCGTCCTTATCTTCAACAGAATGGCTACACAAATCTCCAAAGAACCGTTTCCCCAACTCGACTGATAAACATAAATTTCAGAGAATATTCTTCGTCTTATGAAATGCTGCCTTTTCTTCAGCTATTCTATATTTAACTTCTTTAATACATCTCTCATCTGCTCTTAATTAAAATTCGCAATTACTTCAATACATTGACTTCTTTCAGATTGTTCCATGCACTTTGATGTTGTATATATTTTTGGATATACAATTTTTCTTTGTAATAACTATTACTTGTCTTTTTTTCCTGCTATTCAGACTGCCCTTATTTTTGATTCTCTATAGCAATTACATCAGTTATTTCTTGTGATTTTCAGCGACCAAAACCATGTCATCACTATAACGTAGATTGTTTGCATTATGCCCACCATCTTATACTCCCGTTTTGTCTTGCATGGACTTCACTATATATGTGTTCAACGTGTATCAATGCAAACGATTTCTTTCTTACTATTTCAAGTAAACAGCAGTAATAGAAGCTTGGTTGAATGCTGATAACACATACTCACACCTACAGTGTATAAATCATCCTTGATGTCTACATTGTACGCGGTGTAGAGACGGACGCTGCTGCGGCTGTTACAGCACAGTAGTAAATTGGCCCAACCGGTGAACGTTTTACCGTTGGGGCCGACAGCGGACCGGGCTGATTACCCCTAACGCTGTATAAACCTCATTATCAATCAAATTTGGAAACACAACTTAACGTAAGATTCCCCCAGGATCCCGCGAAAGTGGGGGAGAATGAAGGATCCATTGGCGTCCACACGAAGACGACATGGGCCGTCCAATCAATCATGAGCTTAGACCAACGGCCGTTGGACTACCCATGCGTTTGTGGTAGGAGCTTCGATTCTTTCCGGGGAATGAGAATTAACGCTGGACGGAAGAAGTGCGAGAGTGCGTCACATAAAGTACGACAGAGCAGTCCCGAAAGCGATGATAAGACGCAAGAGGATGTCAGTAAGGGCGAACCCCACAGTGCTGATAATACTCAAGTCGCCTGTGACGTACCCGAGAAACCTTCCGAAAGGGTGAAGATCAAGTTCCCTAAAGCCACCAGGAAGGATGAGTGGGCGTCACTAGACGCGACGTTGTCCCGTGTTTTAGAAGAAGAGCTGAAACACATATCCCTTGAAGAGAAGTTGGTAAAGTTCGGAGAAATTGTCTACCTCCACTCTATTCAGTTTGGTTGCAGCGAGAGGAGGGAAGCAGCTCTGTCGCAGATGACCAGGCGGCAGAGACTGCTGGGGGAAGTGAGGAAACAAAAGAATACCGATCGGAGACGATGGAAATCGGCGGAAGAGCTTGAGAAAGAGGGCTTGCGCCAGTTGTGGCAACATCTAAAAGCCAGGCCCAATGCCCTGTCCCGAGCGAAAAGCTTCTGAAGAAACCGGCGGAAAACCCGGAAGGAACGTGAGACGTTCTTCCGGGAACCATACGAGTTTGCACGAGGCTTGTTCGAGCAGCCACGATCCGGTGTCCTCGATGTCAGCAAAGAGGAGTTGGAGAACCACGTCGTGACGACGTACTCCGATGCCCAACGGAACGTCCCACTCGAGAGATCGAGGGCTCAAAAGCCCGGCAGAACCAACGGTGGAGTTCAATGCCAAGCCTCCGATGTGGAGCGAGGTGGTTGCGGTAGTGAAGAAGGACCAAGGTAAGTCAGCACCGGGCCCAACGGTGTGCCTTATACAGTTTATAAAAGATGCCCGAAGGTCCTTGCGAAGCTACACCGGTTACTGAAATCCTGCGTGGAAATGTCAGTACGGAGTGGAAGACGGCCAACAGGAATCTACATTCCAAAAGAGCAAAACTCTGCCGGCATTACCCAATTCAGGCCGATCTCTATTCTGAACGTTGAGGGAAAATATTCTTCTCGATCATGGCCAATCGGATCACGAAGTACTTGATGGGGAACAAGTACATCGAGACATCGGTTCAAAAAGAGGGGCTACCCGGAGTCCCCGGTTGTTTCGAGCACAGTACCATGATCTGGGATGCTATCCAGAGAGCGAAGACGAAGAAGGAGGAACTCCACGTGATATGGTTGGACCTGGCGTACGCCTTAGGGTCAGTGCCACACCACCAACACCAGTTGTTGTGGCATGCACTCAAGGCTTATCACGTACCCGAGAACATAACAGAAATGCTGGTGCAGTACTTCTCGGGTTTCTCTTTTCGGTTCTCGACCAAAACGTTTACGACCAGATGGATCGACCTGGAAGTGGGTATTGCCATGGGATGTACGATTTCGCCGATATTATTTGTCATGGCCATGCAGGTCACACTGGATGCGGCATCCGGCTATGCACACGGTCCGAGGCTCAAAGAAGGGATGAACACGCCACCGCTGAAGGCTTTCATGGACAATACGACAATCCTGACACCGAAGGAGAGTGATGCTCGCAGCGGACTCCTTAGACTATACGATCTGATTCGCTGGTGCAGGATGAGCTTTAAGCCAAATAAATCGAGAATCCTGTCGATCATGAAGGGTAAGGCGGTGGAAAGGAGGTTCACGGTGTCCGGACAAGCGCATCCTTCGGTGATGGCGGAACCTGTGAAGAGTCTCGTTCGTGTGTATGACTCAACCCTGGCGGACAGGAACGCGGTGGCGGAGATATAAGCAATGCTGACGCACGGCCTTAGTACAATCGACAAAACCAGGCTGACAGGCAAGTTCAAAATCTAGGTCCTCCAATTTATGCTTATTCCGAAACTCCTGTGGCCGCTGCTAATATATGATATTGGCGTGACCACAGTTAACACCATGGAAGGCACGACAAGCAGGAACATACAAAAGTGGCTTGTAGTACCCACATGCCTCACGACTGTCGCATTGTATTGTAAGAAGAGAAAGCCCGTCCTCCCTGTTCCTGTCCCTCGGGGAAGAGTTTAAAGCCAGAAAATTCAGACTCGCGATGATGCTGGGCGAGTCTCCAAATATAACGGTCAGTGCCTCGGTTCCCGCCTTAAAAACGGGAAGGAAGTGGAAAGTCGTCAGTGCAATCGAAGAAGCCCAGGCTACACTCCAGCTGAAGGAGGTAATGGGCCACAACCAACTTGGCAAGCAAGGGTTCGGATTCTAAGTGAATGATCCGATGTGGTCGAAGGCGACAGCTAAGGAACGCAGGGACCTAGTGGTTAAGGAGATCCGCAAAGGGGAAGATGACGAAAGAGTCCGCACGGCTTCCCAGCAGGCGAATTGGGTGTCGTGGGAGACGGTAGTGCAGAGATCCATTACGTGGAATGAGATCTGGCGCATGGCACCACTGTATCTAAGTTTCGTCATTCGATCCCTCTACGATGTCCAGCCACCTGGTGCCAACTTGTCCAAGTGGGGGAAACCACCGACCCGTTCTGTTCCCTCTGTGCGAAAGCCCAAATAGTCCAGACAGCGGAACACATACTGTCTGGTTGCAAAATTGCCCAAACCCAGGGGCAGTTTACATGGCGGCGTAACAAAGTCCTGACCGACTTGGCCGCCATAGTGGGCGGGGCAAGGATGAAAGCTAACAGAGAGGGGAACGGACCAAGGCCGGTGGAGATTTCCTTCGTCCGAGAAGGGCGCAAAAATGGTAAAGCTGACGACATGCCGCTTGCTACCATCTTCGATGGTGCGAGGGACTTGGAACTGACCGTGGACCTAAAGGACCGTGGCAAATACTCTGAGGTGATCCGAAAGTTTGGCTTGCGACCTGACATTGTACTTAGCTCCTCGTCAGCCAAACAGCTAACGCTGATTGAGCTGACCGTCCCTTGCCAGTCCAATATTGAGTAGCAGCACGTTTACGAGATAGAGAAGTACAATGACATGGTTGCAAGTCTTAAGCGGGAAGGATACACCGTCAGGCTGTTCGTCGTCGAGGTAGGCGCAAGAGGTCTTGTCTCCCACTCCGTGTTTGATGTGCTGAAGCGAATGGGCATGAAAGGACAATCAAGAGCCCGGGCCCAGAAACAACTGTCTGAGACAGTCGAAAAGACCTCGTGCTGGCTGTGGAATTACGGCAACCTAAATTGGAATGAGTCTCGAAACTAGTATGGTTAGAAGCGGTAATTGCAGTACCACCAATTTCTCAATCAAAACCACGAACTTTACAACGTCTCGTTTCAGCGCTTTAGCCATTCATCCAAGCGTGAAAGGTGAGGTGAGCGTGAGTGCAGTCAATCACACAAATGTCGGCCGAAGTGCAACCTCCAATAATAATATAGTTACACCCAGCCAGCTGCAGAGAGACCAAGAGGTGGGTCCCGAATATAATGAGAATCCGGCTTCCTAATAGGGTGCGGCGCCGTGAACCGGGCACGAGGAAGGCACACGGCAACGGAGACATATGGAGGCGACAGAGGCCGTGGTGGGGGATGAGGCTGGTATCCCACGACCACACGTCGCGTGCCAAGGGGCTTTCCCACCGAGGGAGGGAGGGCTTGAGAGTGGACAAGGTAACAGCGAAGGTACAAGCTTAACATCAGGGATAACGATATGACCGAATGAACGTCTCCACGACAGGGGTAAGATGCCAGGAGTGATGACCAGGACGGGACCTTCCCCCCTCCCCCAGAGAGTATTAAGAAATTGAAGGTCCGAAATGCTTGGGGAAGGGTGTGCTTCTGATGATCGGAAGCCCCCTGCCGTGTTTGCTCCGTGTCCGAGTTCTCACGACTATATGATGTAGACGCACTGTTGCAGATTAAAAGAGAAGCCGTGTTGTATAATTTAATGCAACATTATAAAAGATATCCTTATTGTGTAATTCACCAAAAGAGATGTCCTTTGGTATTCTACCATCATCCATCCATGTCCTATCCATCTAAGTCTACGAAGACTGAGCATGTCCGTCACACAACCTGATCTTTCCAATACTTCAGTATTTGTGATTTTGTCTTGCCACTTAATACCAAGTATTCTTCGCAGACACCGCAAATGAAAGCTGTTTAAACGTTTCTCTTGGTGTGGGTAAGTTAACCTGGTTTCACTGCCATAAAGAAGAGTATTAAGGACACAGGCTTGGTAGACGAGGACTTTTGTTTTAGCAGGAAGCTTCCTTTTCTCGCAGACTCTTTTTGCTAACATGTTCATTATTGTTGCTGCCTTACCAATCCTGATGTTGATTTCCTGATCTAAGGATAATTTGCTATTTACCTGTGATCCTAGATATGTAAAATGGTCTACTATCTCCAGTTCGGCGTCGTCAATAAAGATTGATGGTACCCCATGTGCACCGTGTGACATAATCTGTGTCTTCTTTTTGTTAATTGTTAAACTAATATCAGAACAAGCATTGGAGAATGCAGATATTAGATGTTGTAATTCTTCATCAGAGTGGGTCGTAATCGCAGCATCATCCGCAAAAAGCAGCTCTCTGATTAGTACCCTCCTAATTTTGGTCTTGGCCTTAAATCTCTGAGCATTATAGAGGCCGCCATCTGAGCGTGAGTAAATGTATATACCGGCATCCTGATCACGAAAGGCATATTTCAGTAGAAGTGAAAAGTATATTCCAAAGATGATGGAGGGGAGGGGGGGGGGGGGGATAGTACACAGCCTTGCTTAATTCCACTCTTGATTTCAAACTCTTCTGAAGTTGCACCATCAAACTTGATTATACCCTTCATACCTGTGTGGAACGATTCCACGATGGACAGAAGAGTTGGTAGGCAGCCAATCTTCTTTAGTGCCCTTGAACAGACACTCACGACTGACCAAATCAAATGCCTTTGTGAGGTCGATGAAGGCAATAAATAGTGGTTCATTTTTGTTCCCGGCATTTTTCTTGCATTTGTCGCACTGAGAATATCATATCAATGGTAGGCCGGTTCTGTCGGAAGCCGTACTGTGATTCAGGGTAGATTTGATCTCCTAGGACTTGAAGTCTGCGCAGAACTATTTTGGCAAATACTTTCCCAACAGTACACAGAAGTGAAATACCCCTATAGTTTTTACAATCGCTTCGGTAGCCCTTGTTCTTGTACAGCGTTATTATGCTTGAATCTTTGAAATACTTCACGCCAGCATAGCGCTATTAGCTTGTGGATCTGTAGAGTGAGTGTGTCTTGTCCGCTCCTGATTACCTCTATTGGAATGCCATCCTTACCTTGAGCCTTGCCAAATGCAAGTTCATTTATGGCACACTCAACTTCTGTTATGGTGGGAAGCGTGTCCAAGTGGTCAAGAGTGGCAGGGCCTCTATGGCGTTGAGGGCATCGTCCGCTAATTTGGTCTCACTTGAGTAAAGCTCCATATAATGCACTACCCATCTATTCATCTGCTGTCTCTTATCAGTGATGATTTCTCCAGTCACGGTTTTCAGTGGTGCATTTACTTTTGATCATTGGACCACAGGCTTTCTTTATTCCTTCATACATGCTTCTGATGATTCCCTTATCACTTGCGATTTGAATGGACTCACATAACTTGATCCAATAGTCATTTGCACACTGCCTGGTAGCCTTTTGCACATCCTTCCTAGCTTCCTTGCTTCAGCTCATTGAGAGTGCTACGCGTTGTTCTTTCATTGTTTCTGAAAAGAGAGCTATCTTCTTGTTATCAATCAGGGGCTGCAGTGCTGGCTGTTTGCAGCAAACCAGTCCTGCCTCTTGTGATCCACAGTGCCGTAATCCCCTACCGCAGGTTTATAAAGAGTTTCCTTAAGTTTACCCCACTTTTCACTTACTGTACAATTTTCTGATACATCAGTGAACGCGTCTTCAAGTTGCTGTTGAAATTCAAAGCACTTTTCAGGATCGTGAGTGTTAATAATATTAATCCTGTGTAGATTCCCTTTGGTCTCTTGCAACAACCAAAGAATGGTCCGTATCACATTCAGTACTGTGGTAACTTCGAGTTAATAATGTATGGTTCAGATGTTGTCTCCGTGTGATGATGAAGTTCAGTTGATGCCAATGGCAGGATCTTGGATGTTTCCATGTGATCTTATGCAGTTCTTTTTAATAAAAGACATCCTTATTGTGCCATTGTTTATAATGAGCATATGAACAACAACAGAAAGTTGAATTTAGCCGCTTTATACGAACATAATTGCAAGTATCGGGAAACTGTGCAAGCTATGAAAAACATTCTATATTTATGAAGTCATTAACAGTTCTGTGTTATTTGATTATATATATCGCAGTACATCAATATTACTACTGTGTTTTCTTTTTCAGACATTTAACTACCAAAAAACTGTCACCTAATTAAAGAGGATGTCTTTGAACGTTGTCAGTTACGTCATGCTTATGATTCTACAAGCCGTTGCTCTCAACTTCATTGCTGCTCAAGTATTTGATTCATCAAAAATTGATCCCGAAGCAATTCCTTTTGGAGGACACAATTCTGTACAACATCCAGAACACGATAAACGTTGGTTCGTGAACAAGAAAAATTATGATAACAAAGAAGGAATTATCTACAAAAAGGCTTTAGGGAACAAGAAACATTACCCAGTTGTCCTGCGACTTCTTCTGCACAGTTACCAAAGTCAACCATTGCCTATAGGAGGCCATACTGCCATCAGCAGACTCCTGGCTCGGCAAGGTCTGCGAGATTGACTAGGACAAAAGTTGGCTAGAAGATCCAGCAGACGAAGTTACACTATACCCATATCCAGATACGCTTCTAATTAAACATTATTATGTTATTCATTCACATGCCGATGGTGATTTCTCAAGTGCTGATTTAGTTTGGTTCATATTTACCGCTTAAGCTAGGGAGAGTTTGCAGTTTTAGATCTATCTTTGTCTTCTGAATTACGTTCTTGTTGTGTATGCATAAAATACTATGAAACTAAAATGTGCCTCCATTTCTTGGTAATTCGCTAGCCCTATAAGAACATCTTGCTGTCTAAATAAAGTAACTGTTAAGATTTCAGAAGTTCGAAGTATTTTATTTGAATTTTAGTAATGACGACGAGTATATAAGTGGATGTTTGTTTGGCATTTTCATTTCTCCTTCATAACTGAACATAAACAATAACAAGTATAAAACAAACACGCGAAATAAAAGCAATGAGTATTTTTTTAAAAACTATCCCAAGATAATTGAGGTCAACGAAAATGTAACTGTGGCAGGTCGAAGGAAGATTGGGAAGGGAGGGGCACCGTAGAATAGAATCAAGCTATAAAAACCTTACTTACAACACAACATGTAACAGGGTGGAAGGCGTACGGGAGGAGAAAAGATGAGTAGAGCAGAGTAGAATATACCAATTCCATGCCCTTGTGACAAAGCGGAGGACAAGATGTGTAGAAGAGCAGAGGAGAAAAGAATGTGGTAGTGAACGTAACCTACGTCACGACTAGTGCACATTGAAAACAAAGGGGAAAACAAAAATGCAATCCTTAGGCGAAATTTTTTGAAAATATTAATCACTCTTCTGACAGTGAGTAGAGATCAATCTAACAGAGAAACATCACAAATGTGGCATGACGGTGAAGTGGGCTTCCGAAATGACACCACAAATAGTAAGTGACTTCTCTGGCTAGTCCAGGGATTATGGTTCCAAGGACTCCGCAGTATATTGGATACCTATCCCTATAAAGTAATCAATCTATACCTATCCCCCTATAAAGTAATCAATCTACTCCCTCTCTAGACAAGGAGTAGACCCACACAAGAGTTGAACTTATTACACAAAGATATTATATTACACATGTTCACCGCTGTAAGGAAACAATACATATGCCAACGTGAATCACTACGCTGAATGTTCTACAAAATGGAGACACAGGCAGCCAAACTGTCAAGTATCATTTGATGTCCCTATGTCTCTGTGTGTATGTCTAGAGTCAAGCAACCTCTCACCCGAGTGTGTCGAAGTTCCTCCTTCCAGTTCTGGGGATGTATCAGAACACTTCTCGATTATATAGAGGGTCACAAATGAAGACTGGAGACTCGGCCAAGACTTGGTCGCTTTGAGAAGTACTATACTCGAAGGACTTCAGAATGTCTAGTTGCATCCAATGTCAATTGTCATACTGCCCCATGATTGGGGCTAACGAATACATCTTCACGCTCCATTATTGAAATGTCTTAAGTTCATAATATCTCTCTCTCTCTCTCTCTCTCTCTCTCTCTCTCTCTCTCTCTCTCTCTCTCTCTCTCTCTCTCTCTCTCTCTCTCTCTTGCTGTCGCATCTGGTCGACTATCATCAGCTCTTCCAGACTCTCATAGTCATGCTTGAACCCTGCCAAATCCATCCATTTTTGGAGGTAGGATTTCAGGCGCATACTATAGGCGGTGAATAGCTCTCCTGGCTCTTGTTTCGCTGCTCGAAACTTCTTCCTATATGTACTTGATATGATCTCGTAGTGTTTCAGCAAAGCATCTTTCAATTCGTCGTAATTGTTCTCATGTCCTGGTGGCAGGCGAGAATACACCTCGTAGCCGGTCCCGCGTAATCCCTGGGACAGCTTAAGACACCATTTGTCACGGTCCAGACCCATATCAACAGACATGGCCTTGAAGAGTTGAAGGTACTGGTCGATCTTCTTTTGTCCTCCTCGTAGACCGCTTGAGGAAACTTCATAGCATGGTAACTATGTCCACCTGCTGGGGTTGAGCCTGGGATGGAGGAACCTCCAACTGCTCCCTCAGTTTCCCCATTAGATTGCCTCTTCAACTCGAGTTCCCTCATCCGGTACTCGTGCTCCCTTTTCTGAGCCTCTTGCTCCGCTTCCCGTTTCCTAGCAGCTTCCTCAACTTCAAGTTTCCTAGCTGCCTGCTTAGCTTCAGATTCCAGTTTCTTGGATGCTTGCTCAGCTTCAAGTTTCTTAGCTGCTTGCTCAGCTTCAAGTTTCTTAGCTGCCTGCTGAGCTTCAAGTTCCATCCTTCTAGTGGCTTGCTCAGCTTCTATCCTCTTAGTTTCTTGCTCCATCTTCCTCAATTCCAACTCGGCCTTCCGATCTTACCTTTCTGCTTGACGATAATCCCTCTTCACCTCCTGTATGTAATCTGCTAGAGCAGAACCCGACAAGCCCATTTCTTTCCCCTTTGCCCTTAGTTCTGCCGTAGTTAGTTTAGGAGTGGCCATATTTAGAGAAGGTGAGTCAGCAGGTTGAGTGTAAAAAACCCCAAGCAATATATAGATAATCAATATCTAAAATTAATCTATATATATATATGACACCACACAGTACACCACAAAACAATTTCTCAACGACAAGAGTAGTCTAGGACCAAGACCTATGTAGACTTGTAAAGTGTGAACAGGAAAGTTATGTGTCTTAACACCTATCCACATTCATTATAGCTGGATTTTTAACTGTACGGCCCTACCTCTATCACGGTAATGTCACCCACAATAATGTAATATCACCAACATTAAGGTAATGTCACGTTCCCGTGTGACGTGCCCATGTAAATGTCGCTATCCTTAATGTGATATCACCATCCCGCGCGAGCCCTCATAAATGTCGCCAGTCGTCCCTAGGGGGCGGGGGAAGTGCAGTCAACAGGCACACTTTTTAAATTCCCTTTCCTTAGCTTGGGCTTCTGCCGGACCTTTGTCTACAAACCCCCTGTCAGTCTTAGGTACACTATCTCTCTCTCTCTCTCTCTCTCTCTCTCTCTCTCTCTCTCTCTCTCTCTCTCTCTCTCTCTCTCTTCTTCTTCTTCTTCTTCTTCTTCTTCTTCTTCTTCTTACCACTAAACAATACCCTTCATATTCCTCCAGAACATACCCACACAAGACTGTATTTTAACAAATGATAAAATAAAACATTTAATACAGAAAAGTGTCACGTGTGTGTGTGTGTGTGTGCACTGTTTGCGTGTGGAAATATGTAGTATTTTCTATGGTGTATGCGAGAAGAGATCAGTGAGCCCAGGATCGTTCATCATCACGGTCGGCCATACCACATCACACCATAGTAAGTTCCAAACAGGTCTCACCGAATGAAGCGTCTCTCCCGACAGTGGTTGACTTCTAGTAGTTATCCGTATATAGGCTGTGTGACTGGTCTCCAAGAGTGAATATAGCCTAATAATGACCATGAATCAGGAACACACTATGTACTTAATATGTTCATTAAAATCCTGATACCTACGAAGATCTCCTTATATCTCACACGAGTTTAAAGAAAACTTTCAGTCCGGTTGCAAAATGTTACTGAATGAGTGTCTTTACTCTGCAACCTCTCTACAACCTATAGTTATGGTCACTCGACATAGTCACCGTTACTTCACATCACTGTTATTCCACCTCTCTACCTAATATTGTCATTTTCCCTGGAGGTGTTAATAGTTTCATAAAAAACTGCCTTGGGCACTCAATCTCTGCTACACTGGCCCTTTTCAGGATAACACTCCTGCTTTCTATGAGTCTATAATTTTTGGAACGATGTCCCATTTCCGAGGCCATTTAGTATAACTGCACTCAGTGTGATAGCCATTGTTCACACCTCTGTGTTGTCCATCAGCTCTTCTCTACAATGGAATTGCACTCAGTGTGACTGTCATTGTCCACACCTCTGAGTAATATTTCCCTTCTTCTACACTGTGGAACCTGTCGAAAATACGAACATTCTGTGAGAGAAAAACCCTATTCGAACCCACTATATGTGATTGTAGGCCAAAGGCCCCACTCAGATATTTATCCTGGTTAACCTAGAACTACACTCTAGCATAAAGCAGAGTAGTTCTTCACATTTGGGTGGTAAGGAAAAGGAAAGACCAAAAGGAAACGCACAGCTCCCCAGTAGACCTCCCTACCGGAATATCCTACCATTAACATTTCCTTTATCCCCCAGCCATCCCAAATCTCCCTGAATATCATCCCATTACATTGGTCCTACCCTGCCGAGTGAAATGATATATCACTCTACCTCGTTTAAGCTAGGCATCAGCCAGCTGCGGCCGACGCTCCTAGACTACGTTCACACAACACACTATCACTAAGTTCAAGTCCTAACTCTATTTATAAATAAACTACCTTATGCTAGTGTTCCGAGTTGGAATTCACAATTCACAACATGAAAAAAATGTCCCTGTTTCCAAACAACATGGGACACTGTGAATCCCTTCTCCATTCGAATTGGAACAAACAAACACTCCCGTTATCTGTAGTTCATCCCACAGACTGATCGCAAGTTTCGTTAACTTCAAACAGCCGAAAAAATGTTGCTCGAGTGACGTCATTCACGTGGCGGCGACCAAATCAAGACGGCACTTTCACTCTCATCTTTAGATCCGGGCAAATCAACATGCCGACGAATTTCTTTGATTCGGGGACTTCTCAGGGATTCCCGGTCGTGTTTAAATTTGGAACACATTTCCCCACATCAAATAGTTGTGGCGCCTAGCGACGGCGGTTTCAGGCCTTTCATCAATCTGGATCGGCATTCTTCAGTATTATGTGACAGACACAACAAATCAAATATATTGTGCATTATTTTCCAGACTCAAAGCAGTAGATTAAAGATAAACTTTAGTCAGTATACAGTCCTTAAACACAGAGAGACACATGAACTTTGATTGTTTCACTTTTCTGCCAATAATGCTTCTGTACTAGACATGGAAGAGTCCTGATTGTAGAATTAGGAATTAGATTGATTGCATGCTGATTAGCAGAAGGTTTATAAATGAGTTAAATCTCGCAACATCAACAACAACAACAACAACAACAACAACAACAACAACAACAACAACAAAGAAACAATTCGCAATGCTGACTGTTACAGTGATCACAGATTGAATACAGGAACATTGCGGGTAAAGTTAAAGAAAGTCATGTATTCACCAGGAAATACTAAATGTGATCTGTGTACATTAAAAAATGACATGTTAGTACAAGATAATTTTAACAAAGAAGTTAAGAACAGAAATGGTATACTGTCTAATCTTGCGAACCTCTTTCATTATGTGGATGACCAATGTGAAATGTTGAAGAATTCAATCAGTTTGACTGCAGAAATAATTAATCCAAAATTAAATTTAATGGGTCGTGAGAAATGGATGATTTAAGAAGTTTCACAACAAAAGGAAATAAGAAGACACAACAAAAATAAGAAGAAATTCACAGAAAAGTCAGAACATTATGTAAGGAGGCAAAAGAAGCATGGATTGAGAAAAGCTGCATATAAATTGGGAAAAAAAACATAACAGTGAAATTACCACATTAATGCACAAAAGAATTAAAGAGTTTAATACTAAAAAAAAAAAAAATACGTACATCAGCAGACTGCATAAATACAAAAGATGAAAAAATTATAGCAGAAAATGATCAGATTTTACATGTATGCCAGATTAGGTGAAAATCTTCATGACGATATCGAATAAGAACAGTATGATATTCGAAATAATAATGAAGGACCATCAATTTTGAAGATGGATGTTCGGAATGTTCTTAACCATATGGAAACTGGTAAGACCCCCGGTTCAGACCACATGACAACTGAAATGATTAATACTTTAAAAGAATATGGAATCGATTAATTCACCAGACTGCTGAAAACAATATATGATACTAGAGAAATACCTCATAAATAATGTAATTCTGTATTTATTGCAATCCCAAATAAATCAGGAGACTTGGAATGCGATCAACATAGAACAATTAGTATAATGAGACACATCACAGAGAGTTTGTTAAGAATTGTCATGCAAAGATTTAGGAAGAAAGTACACCCCGAAATAGGTGAAGAACAGTATTGGTTTGTGGAAGGCAAGGGTACAGTAAATGCTAGGTACGTGCAGAGAACAGTAATTGAGCGTCTATAGGAGTAAATGACGATATACTTCTTTGCTTTATTGACTACACAAAGGCTTTCGATAGAATACGACATGTCAACATATTAGAGATACTTGAAGATCTACAAATTGACGGAAAAGACCTTAGACTTGTAAAACAACATATCTTGGAAACAATAAGCTACCATCAAATTTGATAATGATGTAGGTCAATATCAGCCTATTAAAAGAGGTGTGAGACAGAGATGTGTAATGTCTCCAGATCTTTTTTTCCTGTACAGTGAAAATATTTTCAGAAATATAGAAGATATGAGAGGAATCAGCATCGGGGGACGATGCATCAATAACATTAGATATGCAGATGGTACAGCCTTGATTACAGACAATGAACAGGACCTGCAACATTTAGTAGAGGCGGTTGTAGCACACAGTGAACAACTAGGGTTAGAATTGAATTGTAAGAAGACACAGATTATAATCGTCACTGGGAAGAACGAAATACCACAATGTAGTATTCTTAAACAAGTGAATCGGAACAATTATCTCGGAACAGTCATAACGTCTGATGGTATATGCCTTGAAGAGATTAGAACAAGAATCACCATGGCGAAGGTAGCCTTTTGCAAGATGAAAAACATACTGACTAATAAAAAGATATTAATTGCTACGAGAAAAGAGTGTTGAGATGCTACACTGCCACGTAGCGTTTGAGGCAAGAGTCAATGATTTGTATTGAATAAGAAAATTGTGGCAGAAAAATAAAGTGAGTCACCGTATGGAGCAAGAAAGAATACGATAGTTACTATCTGACGTCACTGGGACTACATTAGGTTACCATAGAGGAGAGAAAGTTTGACACCATTCAGCGAGACGGTTTGGAGAATATGAAAGGAGAAGGACGCCCAGAATGACAACACCGGGATGTCAACAGCAGTAGTTAAATGAAAGACTTTAGTAATATGACAAGGGACGATACAACAAGAGGAGGAAAACAAGGGCCCGATTGATAGTAGAGAAGACGACTGGCAGAAGGACTTCGCAATCTGCCGAAATATGAAAATGGAATGGCATCATAACTGGTCGGTTCAATGTCAATTCGAAGTCATGAAATCGGCTGCACGCAGGATCGTGTAAGTTACATTGCTTAGCAAACGAGGAACATTAGGTAGCGATGGAGCGATAAATAAGGTAATGTTGATGCGCCATTGATTTACATATATAATGGGATCGATCTTAGCCTTCGCTAGTTGCTGAGGATGGGGACGGAGCGCTTATGGGAATGTCCCGAATGCTGTGATGTCGGTTCCTAAATCAATCAATCAATCAATCAATCTTAGCCACTACAGGAATTATATATAAACTATTATTTGTCACTATATTTTGACTGCCCTTCCCGGCGATTTGGGAACTGTCAATTATTGTTATTTATATTAGTATTAGTATGTGCGGCCGATCGACCTGAATAAAGTAAAAGTTTGACGTGGAACATTATCGTCGATAATTTGTATTGGAGTTTTAAGTTGGTTATCGTTTGGATCTGCTAGTTTGGGTTCAAGGGACAGCGAGCGTCAATTCACATATATAGCACAGAACCATTCTCAGCATACACAGAGATTGAAATTTTGAATGGATTTGAAGAGTGGGAATAAGCAAACAAGTTGAAAAACATCTGATGGCTGTGGAAATGTTGTTCCTTTGGAGAATGCAAAGAATACAATGGAAAGAAAGAAAAACCAATTTCAAGGTCCTACAAGAAACAAATGAAAATCGTAGATTGATTAGAGAAATTAGACGTAGACAGTCAAAATGTTTTTGACATATTATGAGAAGAATGTCTCGGTGTGTTAACCACGCATCGAAAGAACATATGTTTCAATCAAAAACGTGAAGAAGCAGTCATTAGGAAAAAGAATGCCAGTTATGGTTAAATGACATCAACAAAATCCAAAATGAAGAGAAATATAGAACTGAATTTAAAAAGGCTATAAAAATAGTTTGGCAGCAGAAGCGAGAATATATGAGCAATATAATCAAAGATATGGAAACTAATCACCAGAAAAACGAATCTAGAAAGTTTTTTTTATTATTAGAGAAATGAAGTCAATGAAACGAGAGCACCAACACAACAAATATGGTTTAAAAGACAAAAATGGGAATATGATAAATACCAATGAAGAAAAGTGTAACACATGGAAAGAGTACTTTGTTGAATTGCTAAATTGTGAAGCTTCAAGTAACACTTTCCCACATGGAGAGGTTCTAACGTGTGAACCATAAATTGAAGAACCTGTTTTTGAAGAAATCCGATATGTAATAACACGACTTAAAAACAATAAGACTGGATGATGGAATTGGTGCTGAATTTATAAAGACAGGTGGCCATGCATTACATCTAATGCTATACGAACTAATAATAAAAATCTGGAGGACAGAAGAATTACCCCATGACTGGAAAGAGTCATTATTGATACCTATCTTTAAGAAAGGAGACATGTTCCCATGTGAAAATTATAGAGGGATATCACTACTGTCCACAAGCTATAAGATACTATACGAGGTATTACTAAATAGATCAAAACCATATTCAGAAGACATATTAGGTGACTACCAGCGGGTTTTATACAAAACAGATCAACAAAAGATCAGATATTTATCTTACGACACATAGCCGAGAAAAATTGGGAATATAAAAGAGATCTCCATAACATTTTTGTGGATTCTAAAAAGGCTTATGATATTGTCCATAGGAATAGTCTATGGAATGCTATGCAGGAATTTGGAATACCAAGGAAGTTAATCAACATGACCAGACTATGCATGGAAGATACTTATAATTTTTTTTTTTTGCATATCCTTTACAGGACATCGCTGTCAACAGCAGCATCATTCAGCAGTCTGTTGAATTCTTGGCAAGATTACGCTCAGTAGTTTGCCATTGCTTTCTGAGCGGCCGGCTCAGTATCCCGCAAGTCACCAGCGGGGGTCGAACCGCTCCCAGTTCTCTCCCGCTACGAGACTCTGCGTGATAAACGGGATTACGGAGAAAGTGTTGTAACCCCTCGGCCAGAGAGACCGGCTCACTTATAATATAGTAACATATAAATGCAGGAAATCAGATTCTTTCCAAATAACATCTGGCTTGAAACAGTGTGATGCAATATCGCCGCTTCTTTTCAATCTGGCTCTTGAGAAAGTTGTAAGGAAGGTAAAGGAGGAATGTGCTATTGGAGGAACATCCAGACTTCTTGGTTATGCAGATGATATAGATATTATAGGGAGAAATGATCAAAAGACATCGGAAATATTGACTCACTTAAAGGAAAAAGCTCAACAAATGGGGCTGGTTATCAACCAAGATAAGACAGAATATATGGTAATTTCAAGAGAAGGAACGGCTAAAAACTCTGGCCACATACAAATAGATAATATGACCATTAAAAGAACGGAAACATACAAATACCTGGGTACAATCTTCAACTGCTCCAACATCATAAGGGAAGAAATACAAGCTAGAATCAACTCTGGAAATAAGATATACTATGCACTACAACATCTGCTAAAATCAAATGCGCTATCTCGTAACACCAAGATCACAATATACAAAACACTGATCAGACCAGTTGTGCTGTATGGCTCTGAAACCTGGAGTACAACTAAAGGAGACGAAGCCTTGTTACAAACCTTTGAGAACAAAGTCTTAAGACGCATCTTTGGGCCCATTAGGGATACACAAAGTGGAGAGTGGAAAAGAAGAAGCAACAAAGACATTTATGATCTGTTTAAGTCCCCGCTAATCACTGGTATCATGAAGGCTAATAGACTGCAATGGCTGGGGCATATAGAAAGAATGGAAGATAATAGGGAAACAAAACTCGCCTACACTCAGGAAATAAATAAACCGTAGACCCCGAGGTAGACCAAGAATACGGTGGAGAGATAATATACATAAGACCTACAAGCACTTGGAATCAGCGACTGGCAAGAGAAGGTCAACCAGAGAGACGAATGGAGACGGCTTGTATCTGCAGCAAAGAACCTCAATGGCTCGGAATTCTGAAGAATGAAGATGAGAAGAAATACATTAGAGAACTTGATGACAACTGGCAAGATCGAGTGGAAGAGAACGGGGGGAAGACAGAGATGTAAATACCCGCGTGGCTTGACCATGTGGTATGGTCGAGACAAGAACACATAGCTGATCCACGACTCTGGTGTTCGAATGAAATGGCGAATCATTACCGCCCACGCTTACCGGCATGGCACATGATAGGTCGAGGGATGGACTAGAAATACTAACCTAGTAAGCAATAGACTTGATTTTAATCAACTTGTTAGGAAGTACACGAACACGACATTTTAAATATCAAGCCCACGAATGTTCCAACACCAAATACACAGAAGAGACCATAGTTGCCACTTGTTTTTATATATGTCATATCCCAGATTTCGCCATAGACATTTTATCTGATATTCCACCACACATTAAATTTAGCACATCCATTAATATGTTAGAATACGACACCAAACATTGCACCAATAATTGTTGATGTTTTAACTGCTGAGTATTATTCAAACCATGATCATTTAATAATGTTAAAGAACCAATCCAGTCTTTACTTTAACAATGGCAATTACATCATAGCTTAGTTAATTAATTTCCGCGGTGTTAAGTTAGCATATATTCCTGCATTATGACAATGGTGTGATATTAATATAGATGTATTTTAATTTAATAATTATGAACACCTTACTACCAAAATCAGAGGTACTACTAGTTATAAGAACACGCTGCGTCTATTTTTTTTTTAAATTAAGAAACACTTTATGTGGACAGTAGATATAGATCGAGTGGCTCATACTTTGTTAAGAAGTAAATGTGGACAGTTATGGCAGTTTTATGATATACACAAATGCAAGATAACTTGTTGTGGGAGGTAGAGAGTCGATTATTTTAAGGAAAGAGGGGTGGTTAAAATATACTATGAGCCCTCTGTGAATTAATTTCCGAGTACGGCATTCCAGTAGTTACGAAATGTGTTTATCCATATAAAGTGACGTATGACATTTAGTGTTTTATTTACTAATACAAAATTACACAGTAAAACGAGGGACACACAATTTAAGCTAAACACATCCCTATGTCCTGTTAAGTGGCTTCCAATGTTAGAGGCACCTCTTTGTTTTATATCAACAGGTGATCCCCAAGCATTGTGTAAAAGAATATTTGAGCATCTACATCCAATTTTAGATAAGGCCTATGAACCCTTGTGAGAATGTTTTAGTGATATGTATAGACTATTGGGCGAGTTGAATCACCCAACCCTTGGTTCTAAGTTAGACCATATTTAAAGGACCCACCAGGTATTGGTTTCAATACGCTGAATTATGACTTTAATGTGATTAAACCTTAGCCTATATCGTACTTTATTAACTCTGATGAACCCTCTTTGAATTTTATAGTTGTGATATTATAGAATTCATTCATCCCCTGTTCTTCTGTACTAGGCGAAAACCCAGATTAAAAAAAACTGTAACGCTAGACCAGTATGGCACATCCAAGAATAGCTTGACAGATCTAATTATAGTAAGTCTTGTCCTACAAACAGTTGACACAAGCGACCGATGTAATTAGATACAAAAATACGCATGTCGTCGCTAGGCAACCAGTCTTGATTTCGTGAATCGCATACCTAAACCAACTTGTGACTGGACGACCTTAAGTGACACGGCATAGTTCAAGGTTGAAGTAAAAATCGTTTCTAAAAGCGAACATGTTGTTGCTAGGAAACATAGCAGAATTGAAATGTTGACATGCCGATCACAATAAGCGAGAATAACTATGAGCGGGTGGTGTAGTGGTTGTGACGTAGTGACAAAGTGATGGTGACATAGTCAATGCAGACTAGCGTAACAGAAAGTGAGGGAACTGTTTGAAACCTCAACATTTTCGCATAACCCGGACTAAGAGAGACATATCAATCATTTGTCTCTTTTTTTCCTTCTATTTCGTCAATCCTAATATTTCAGTTCTTCTTTTACCTATCCTACGCTCTCTTGGATTTTCACAGTAAGTGTATTACTTGAAACATTTTTAAAAACCGAAGATGTGAAAATGGTGTCGTATAATATTGTCACAAGTGTGCCGGTGAAATGTTTTGTTTCATTGAGGATTACTGATTTTTCGGTCACTATAAACCACTTTTTAAAATGAACTACCATATCAAGTCAACCAGTATCTTACCACGCTGAGACTCTCTTCTCTTAGGATGGAGTATTCTGAAAGCTTCAGGAGTTTGTCTTGTTCTGAAGGCAAATCATTATCTTTTACTTCTTGTGCTTTAGTGATTTGCAATATGTGTTCATCATTGACTGTGAAGACAATGTCTTGATTCTTGAGCTTCATAAGGAGTCTTATCCGTACTGTAGATACTTTTCTTAAAGGTTGCTGTCTGGACATGATGTGCACTTATTAAAATTTCACAATCTTTACTTCATTATGCTCTTAAAATATTAAAGGGAATAATATATTCGTGCTGAACATGATTTCTCAAGTTAAAAGGAAAACACTAGTTAGATAGTGCGTGTTTTGCAGGACGTTGCATTAAAGGCCAGCATGAAAGTTCTGCTCTATCTAGTCTGACGGTGATTTACGTTCACTGCTATGCCAATTGTGAATGAACGCCAGAAAGCAGGTTCACTGGGTTTATGTTGCAACTATAAGCCTGTGGAAGGGACATATGTTCGAATTTGTGTCTTTACCCCTATATGTAAGGATAAGCTGGAAGGGCAATCTCACATTCAGTGTGTTCGATCTTTTCTTGACATGATGCGATAGTTATCTTAAAGCCCCTATGGATGATTCTTGTGATCATGATTATGACAAGATTCATATGTTATTTCAGTTTTATGTTTCATATTGTGCATGTTGGATTATTGATTACTTTTGATGAGCTATGGACATAACGGAAAATGATGGTACTTAATACGACGTCTGCTTTGCACAAGACAAAAAATGAATAAAATTGAGTGGAACTGCGGTAAAGCTGTGAGAATGTAAACAATATAAAATGACGCAAAGTAGTGCAGCTTACATAACAGAATTACGACACATAGAGGACGTAGCGGCGATTAGCCTTCATCAGCAAACAAACACATTCACAAAACACAACATATAGTCAAGGAGATCTCCTGTGACTACATCAAAGGGTGATGACAGGACGAGAAGAACAAAAAGATGAAAAATGAAAGCAATTAAGATAAAATGATAATAGGAAAACATGTTCATACATACCTCACAATTCCGTGCTGAGTATAAAACCGAATATCACCGATGTCTTCTTATTATACCGAAACCGAGGGAGTGAGATGTAGGATAATGATGGCGTGGTGGGTGTAACGGCTCAGTGAGCACATTGAAAGAAGAGGGCCGAGGTAGGAAGGTAGGACGACAACCTGTGATAGTCGTCTGAGAATGGTATCTGAGCAATCCCAGTGGATGTACTAACAAAGCATGAGTGGGTACCAGTGAATGGGTTGGCCCTGGTGGACGAATATTGAAGAGCAATGGAGTGTGCACCCAAGTATGATGGTGATAATAACCAAACTCACATTATGCACGCTTATATGTTATGGTGAGGCGAGTCCTAAAGTCTAGGTGGACTGATATGCGTGAGTGTAGCAAGTTACGTGGATGGTCTCAAGTATTCTTGTCACAATTCTTCAATTCTGATTATTTAGTCCTGGCTGGGAGAGGTCTTTGCCCGCCAACCCTCCTCCGTTCCCCGAACTCACTGTCACTCTCTCTCTCTCTCTCTCTCTCTCTCTCTCTCTCTCTCTCTCTCTCTCTCTCTCTCTCTCTCTCTCTCTCTCTCTCTCTTGACCTCTGGGCCTATTCCCTAAGGTGTCTTTCTGGCTGACACACATATAACATGATGAGCGTCACAGTAACTCTAATTTGTAATTTAATAATTTAATACAGGACAGCACAGGAAAACATCAAGACAGTTGAACCTATAAAAGTCTATAAACAAACTGAGGAGATAACTCTAGTCAAGACATAAAGCAACACCACTCTGAACATCATAGACCACAGATATCAATATTGTCCCGTTAGTTCACATCCACCTCACCGGGTACGTCTTCAGGTCTTTCTTTTCAGCGTAGGTTGTTCGAACAACAGGCTGCTGTAGAACCAGGCTTCCAGGTTTCCGTGGCCCACACGATATAGTCACTCAACTGGTCTGGGAAAGTGCCATGGGATCACTTGGCACAATTTTGGTTGGGAAATAATATCATGAGAACAGTTTGTGTATGGGGAATGGGTCGGAGTCTTTCACTGTCCCGGACAAGGATGGGAATTAGGCGTAGGTCCAACCAGAATCATAACAAACCACTCGACCCTAAGTCGACGAGAAGACTTGAGTTGCGATATTGTCACTCGTTTAATTTTAGTCCTGATTCTCCCTCATAGTTAGAAACATTATACCTGGTATGGCCAATAACTTGACCTGGCTTCATCAGTTGCATATAGCTTTAGGCATAGAAGCCCTGTCGAGACTTTCAACTCTCTTTACTGCCAAAAGAAGGACCCTGGAGATGACAAACATTAGTGAGCGACGGGGCTGACTCAAGTACCACAATCCTGAGGTCCAATAGGGCCTCAGTTAATTAATTGGTCATACATTTCCCCTACCTACTTCAATTAGATAAGAGGCCCGAGTGAATGGGCCTGACATGTCAGGTAGCCCCTGTATTGGCCACGTCTCTGCTTTAGTATACCTCCAGCTTGTAGACGTCCCGTTGGCCACCCCAGGAACTTTTTGGCATACAAGACTCACTCTCCACACTCATACCATGCCTTTATTATTACTGGGCACATTCGTTTTCCGGCTTCCCTCTCACTTGCAAACCCTGCCTTTCTCACGACAAAACTCTCGTAGTGTTGTGTGCATAATTATGTGTGTTTCTCCCCCTTAACTAATATGATATGGAAAGAAGTGTAGTTCCCGATTCCCAGCAAGAATAGAAAAGAAGATACTACCTCTTCCGGCCGCTGCTCTCATCTGAGCTGTCGCCGCAAAGTACCGGCAGTGCCTCACATAACACGTAGATCTAGAAGAGTTCAGGTTCTCTCAGTGATAAACAGAGGTCCATTTATATCCCTCACCTCATCTTATCGACCAGTAACTATTCCGTCCACC
Organism: Cepaea nemoralis; assembly: GCA_014155875.1. Classification (NCBI taxonomy): domain Eukaryota; kingdom Metazoa; phylum Mollusca; class Gastropoda; order Stylommatophora; family Helicidae; genus Cepaea; species Cepaea nemoralis. The sequence continues at coordinate 361,003 of JACEFZ010010959.1, read as the reverse complement.
TGGCCATCCCATCTGCTAAAAGAAGAAAGAGATAGGACAGTGGATACCCTCTTCCGGCTCAAGAAGATAGATGGGGGAATCCGTCCCCACGGAGTCTTCCCCTCCTTCCGGCATACCGTAGCTATATAATGTTTATAGTCAAATGAAAGATGACAGTATGCAGAGTTCATTCCGTAAGAGGAAAGATAGCACCCGCCCATCTGCCGCCAAGAATAAGCGACATCATCTGAAGAAATATATTGCTCAGATTCATTCCCAGGCGATGCCAAGAACAAGACGCAAGCTAGATTGGCCAACGGTCAACCCACTCACAATAAGGCTTGACTGGCTTTTCGCCAAATCGTCTCCCCAGTCGAGACAACCTAATTTTATAATTCCGGGTCTAGCAGGACTAATCAAAACCCAAAATTACCTTTCAATATGCCAGCAGGATGCACCTAAGTTGTATAAATCTTTAAATTTTTAATACATGGTGCAGATGACAAGCAGTGGGAGTTTTCAACGGACATTGTTTGCCCCAGAAGTTGAACTAGTACGTATTTGGTGCAAGGCGCCCTATCGGGTCTTCCCGAAGAACTCTCTTTCAGGGGAATTGATCTGATAAGAGAACTGAGAGTTCCCGAAAGCCATTTCCCGCTCTTTTCCCAAACCCAGAGAAGGAATGAGGACATGGGCCACTGGCGTTCTGTTACAGTGAGCGCACATACATACATCTACACCGCTCAAAAGGCATTCATGCAATAGTGTACATAGACGTGCGTAAGGTTATGAACAACAACAAAATTATTTCTGATCTTATCTCTTCTTGATACACTGAGTTGTGATTGTTCTTTTCTCTTTTCCTGTCATTGTCCAGGTCAGCCATTGGTAACATAGAGTTGGTAGGAAGATTGTGTTGTAAAGTGCTTTCTTAGTAGTTATTGATACATGTTTGTTCTTTAGTATTGGTGCCATTTGTCCAATGAGTTGGTTTGCCTTATTACATCTATTTTCAATCTCGTCTTCTGATTTGCCATTTTATGATATTATACTTCCTAGGTACTTGAAACTCTTTACTTGTTTCAAGGGATGTTCATATAGGTGAATCGTTGTGCTTTTTCTTCTTTAGTTATAGTCAATACCTCTGTTTTACTTGTGTTAATTTTCATGTAATGTTCCCTATACATTTCGTTTAGACTATTCATGTGGTCTTGTAATTCAGCTTCTGATTTTGCTATTAGTGCTTGGTCTTCCGCAAACAGGAGTTCTCTAATGGTTAGATTTGCAGATGGTTTTTCTTCTGTGTTCTCGTCATGCGGTGTTCTTGCGGTCTCTGTTTGACTGGTTTCTTTACATATATTCTCTATAGATGTTATAAACAAGAGATGGGACAAGACACAACCTTGTCGTACTCCAGATCTTATGGTGAAGGGTTCTGAGTGTCCTCCAGTTGCTCTCACTATGCATTCACTGTTGTTGCATAGGTTTGTTAGATGTGTACTCACTCCGTATTGTTTAAGGATTTCCAACATCTTGTTTCTATATTTTCTATCAAATCCCTTTTCTGTAACAGTCTACACTGGGAATTTCCAGGTCTGTAAATGCGACTTCACTGGTCTTATCATGCTCAGCTGCTTGTTCTGTCAGTGGTCTAAATGTAAATATTGCGCCTCTGTATCTTCTGTTTGGACTAAAGCCCAACTAGGCTTCTGATAATTGTTCTTCCAATAATTGTCTGCAACAGAGGGAAAAACAGGAGCAAGAACCATTTACTTCTGCTACTGTAATGTCAGTAGAAGAGCGCAACCCAGACTGCGTAGGGCCAAAGAAGAAAAGGAATAGAGAGAGAGAGAGAGAGACAGAGAGAGAGAGAGAGAGAGAGAGAGAGAGAGAGAGAGAGAGAGAGAGAGAGAGAGAGAGAGAGAGAGAACCTGTCACCGTCCTTGGATAACAAGAAAGGTAAAGAATTAAGATAAGAAGATTCAGGATCTGTGCCGACAGGGACTCAGATTATTTTCTCTGATTCCAGACAAAGAATTACTCTAAAGATTTCTCTAACAACAATGATTGTATAATTAGAGTCTACCAACTGAAAAATAAAGTAAGAATAGCACAAGTTTCATTTATTATTTTTCTAAAGAAACTATCTTATGCAGGCATAAATCATAAACAATAATTCATAAATGATATGCAGGGATATGCAGAAAACCCATAACTAATTTTGAACTGTAACAATACAGGCATAGGCTAAGAATCTAGAATACAGCAAATACTAAGCGACAGCAAAAATGTAAGTATGCAAATAGCAAAAATAAAATGACATTAGAGACAAGCGAAAAATGTTTAGGTGTGCGAATCATTTGTGAATACTAGCGAAAGCTAAGGAAAACCAAGCTCTTAAATTATGACTTTTCCACTGCAGAACTTCACGCCGACCACTAATCATCAATATCTTCTGCACCTACGTAATCTCACTACAGGCGTTGGCGCCTATCTGACTTAGTTTAGTGGGTGAAAGAGGCCAGTTCTATCCGATCCAATCCAAATTTTGGTACGAGTACCCCGTTTCAGCCTTCGGCATTCGACTTGGCTATGTAGAGTGTCTATGGTGTAGCTTGAAGTTTGTCTTTCGTAATTTGGGCTGCTTGTTGTCAGCTTCCCGGCTTCTGATGGGTTGATTGCGTTCGTTACTTTCTTTATGAGGTATTTCATGTCTGGACAGAGTCGCGCACTTGTTGAGGCCTGGAGTAATTAGGTACCCACCCCGTCATATGGTGCTGTTTCCTTCAGGAAGTTTTACCAGTTGTCTCTCCTGCTGTTCGTCCTATTTCCCCGTCCTGAGTTGCCTTCGAATCTTCTCGGCTTTCGCCAGTCGGATTTTGGTTGTGAGCGATATCGTTCTTCCTCTGTTGCTTCTTCTTCTGTTTGTGCCCTTGTATCCTCTTTTCGTGTGTGGCTGTCTGGGTCTTGGTCTGGAGCAGGTCGAGCTTCTCATGAAAAGTGTCTTGTATTTTGAGTAGCTGTTCATCCGTCTCAACCTTTGTAGCAGCCATTCGAGCGACATCCTGTTCTATCTTCTGCTGAACGTGCCTCATTTCATCGAGGATGCGCTGAACGGTCGTTGTCTGTGTTTCTTGTTTCTTGTCCTTTTCTTTCTCCCTGCTTGATAGCCTTTCTTCTGTCTCAGCCTGTATAACAGCGATTCGAGCGACATCCTGCTCAATCTTCTGCTAAACTTGCTTCGTTTCGTCCGGGATGCGCTGAGCGGCTGCTATCTGAGTCTCTTGTGTCTTGTCTTTTTCTTCCTCCATGCTGTTGAACTTGGATCGTAGGTCCTTCAGTTGGCCTTCAAGTTGCGCTTTGTCGCTTTTTGTGAGTCGATTGGTGGCCTCGTACTGCCTCCTAGCTTCTTTATAGGGCAAGTTAGTCTTGATGGCCATCTTCATGGCTTTCTTACTGTCTTGGTGGCAGAGGCAGCCGAGGTACCTGGAACCGTGGTTGCCGAGGTAGTTGGCGCACTTTCT